>JAIUND010000238.1:0-92933 GCA_034699125.1 Gisinianus flammeolus
ATGTCATTGAAAGCATGGGATTGTAATTCAAAACTGTTATACAATCCCTGGGACTCTATTGTATAGGGGACTCTATAGAATAGAGGGAGTCTATTCTAGTTTATACGGTAGTGACAATAAATAAATCATAATAAATAATAATAATTATATAGGGTAGTGACAATAAATAAATCATAATAAATAATAATAATTATATACGTAGTGTACATATAGGCAATTTAAAATGTCATCAATTCTGTCTATACCAGACTCGCTACCATGTGTATACGTTTATTTTAATTTACTTAAGGAATGAGATGAAAATGAATGTAGAATTTACAGAGGTGCACTCTTCCGTACATGAGGAATTGGTGAGCTTGCATTTAATGTTGAGCGTTGCAAATAATACCAAAGAAGAATAACATCTTTCGACTTTTTTCTTTCCCGGAGCAGAGTGAGTATGGCATTTCAGGCTGACATGAGTACTATTGAGTACACAGTGTGTACTACACACACAAACACAGCGCGGAGCTCATAAAAGTTACAACACAGGAATCCAGGTCGACTATGAATATTTAATCATACCTAGTTTATATGACACAAAGACCAGGTCATATCCCAATTACACTACATCTCAAACTCTGCTGCTTGACTGGGATGGACTTTGAAAAGCTCTATACACACTCCGCGACTATGTAACATTAACCTGAAATCCCATGTTGTATAATCTCTGGGGTATTCATATTCTAGCTCAGACAGCCCACGAGCAACAACCAAGAACAAAGATTATGAATTATGAATGCATTACGAAACACATTGGGAATGGTACATGGCTCAAACATCTCTCAGGTAATATTAACATATCCTCTGTACAACCAATGGAACAACAATAATAATAACGATCAACGAGATCAAACAGATGTGGTTTTACTTTATATCATTATTGACTTTTTTTGGAAATATTTGTCATCAAACAAGTTCCACTTTCATTTACAAAATTTGTTTCCAAATATTATTTTTATTACCATTAGTTCTAAAACTCATACTGAAGCTTGAAGAACGCTAGAAAAAGGTTTTTATTTACTAAAAGAGATTCCCTTCATTCTATTTCTGTTCCCCTGGAAAAAATTGTTTGAACAACATTTCACATGGTATTTTAATAACATTTTTCCAGGATTGTGGGACAATTCGCATCATCACGAAAGCTCAAGCGCGACAATATTCAAATAAATTAAATTGCAAACGACAAAAAATTAGTAAAATATATGTATACGATAGTTTTAATTAATTTTGACTGTATTTAACTTGTGATTAGTACGAGTAGTCAAAAGATGAAATCAAGTAGACAAAATTCCCGCGGTTTTTGAACCCCCCCCCTTCAAAAAATTCTCGGTATAATTTTTTACACTAAACTGAAAGAAGAAAAAAACGACTGATGGAAAAGTCTAAAAGGAAAAGTGAGCCGGATGAAGGGACGAGCAATTTGAATCCCAGTTCAGAGTCAATAGAAGCTGATGCAGCGGAATTACAATCACAATTACCGCTAACAAAAACCGATGTGACGACCCGGAAAAACCCGACGAATTTAAAACAGATTTTGCACGAATATCTTTCTTCAGGATATGGCAATGTGGATGAGGAGGAGGAAGAAGATGACGACGACGAAGAGAACGATGACGATGACGAAGAATCGACCGATGAAAATGAGGAGAAGGGATTGAACGGATTCGATTTGATTGGAGATACCGAATCCCATAATAAATTCCTCATCCCTCCGACTCAGATATCAAAGTCACAGGAACCGGAAGGAGTTGGAGTGGTGAATTGCTGGTCTGTCACTGCCTGTGGTCGGGTTCTCCATCGAACACGCGGGATTTTAATGTCCATTTTCTCCTCTCTCCAGCTTTCCCTTTGTGCTTACCTCGTTTTCCGCCTGATTCGTGAAAGGAATTATCACGTGACCACTTGTATCATTGTCCGATGCGCCGGCGTTTTTGTTTTTAATCTTTTCCTCATCCCCATCGTCAACTGGACGAGGAAACGGAAGAAACCACCAGAAGAATCTGTTTTTGTCACCGTCTGTCCTTTTTACAGGAAGACGAAGGGCCTGGAAAATATCAAAGTTGCGGTAAGCTTCAAATCTTAATTTTTCGTTTGAAAAAGAAGCCGGAAATCCATTAATTTCCATCCTTGATTTTTTTTAGTTTCGCTCGCTGACGGGCTGCGCCTCCACTGTTTTTCAATTGTACGCTCTGAATTACATTGACCCCGCGGATGTGTCTGTCATTCTCTTTTCAAATCCAGTCTTTATTGCTCTTGCCGCCAAAATATTTCTCAAGGAAAACTGTGGATTCTTTCATGTCCTTCTTGGTAATGTTTTCCTCATAAATCTTCTAGATGTCCTTTGACATTTCATGGGTTTTACCATAAATGTTTTTTTGTAGCTTTAATTGCGATTGTGGGCATGGTCATTGTGAGCAAGCCGCCGTTCATTGTGGGGGGAGGAGCCAAGTTTTCCAATGAGAAACTGGTGATTACAAAACACGCCAAAATAATTTAATTCCGATGAATTTCTGCATTATCATTGAAATTTTTAGATGTACGAGTTTTAATTGGTGGGGATTTTAAATTTTTAATTGACGAATTAGCTCAGTCTGGCGATTGCAGGGATGTTGACGTCCTCCGCGGCTTCGATCCTCGTCCGACTCGTTCGGAACACCCACCACTCTGTTATGAATACTTCCTTCGGAGCGGTCGGGCTTTTAATGGCGATCCCCATCGCGGGTTTCACGAGACAATTAAAAGTCCCCCAATGGTCGCAAGTGAGCATTGAAGACTACTTCATTTTCTCTGCCATCACCATCTTGTCATTTTCTGGAATGGCCACCAATGTCCTTTCAATGCAATGGGAAGAAGCTGGACCGATTGCGATTGTTAGATCATCCGAAGTCATCTTAACCTTCTGTTGGCAAATGCTCTCACATATTTGGCCGGATGCCGCGAGGTTAGAGCAGGATGCTGTTTTTTTAAATTCAAATTTAAATGAAATGTGCTACAATTTTTATTTATTGTATGTACAGTTTGGGCGGTGCAGCTTTGGTTATGCTGACGATTGGACTGGTTGGTCTTCGTCAATACGTCGCTTCCCTTCCCAAAGAACGGAAGATTCGGAAACGATTGTGGTGTCTACTCAAATAAATTAGTTTATTTGAAAACAAACTAAAACATTCCGTGCTCAAAGTGAAAATCATTTAAATCAAGTCAAAGAATTGAGGGAGATTAATTTAAAATTTAAAAACATGAAGAAAAAACCGTGTGAATAAATTTTCCAGTGAAACAACTCTCGTCGAAACTGAAATTGGAGTTTTGCTTTTGTTTTTGCATAAACCATGAAAAATCAAGTTTTCAATGCGGTAAAGATCAAGGCCCTATATCCCTTTTTTTCGTCGGCTGCCTCTACAATGCGCCCCTCTAGTGGAGAGGGGCGCATTGGATGGGGATGTAGGGCCTTGGTAAAGATAAATGTGTCTAAAGAAAACTTTGAGTCACCAAATTTCGTTTCCATGTCATCGATGACATGGTATAAGTTTTATGGAAGACCATGAAAATTTCATTAGTAAAATAGAAAAAACTCCGCAAGTACAAAGATTTTTCGTATTTCTCTTTTTTTAGTGCATCAATAAATGTGTGTGGATTTTGCAAGTGGGAACTCTTGTCTAATTTGACTATAATATTTGAAATTTCACTAAAGATTTGGCGGTAGAGTTTGTATTCAATTACAATTGAATTTGCCACGTTTTTTAAATTCCCTCGCAGCTCCTTCCCGATGGAACTTTTAATGTGGCTCACACCAAGAAACTCTTAAGTCGTCGTTCCAAAACGATTTCAAAAATTTGTTCATCAAGTCTGGGACGGCTGCTTTGAATACGGTGAGGTCTCTAGACATCCTTGACTTGTTCATTAAATAAATCCCCTCAGTACTCAATACGTGTCTGACAATGAGTAAAGTGCTAGAAGACAAAATTATGGCTTTAGCATGAAGATACATAAACCATAAGTAAATAGACACGCTCACTCACATTACCAAATGCAAAGTGTGAACCCTGAACGAACCGAAAAACGGAAAGACCGAAACAGAGACAAAGCACTTTAGAACGTTGCTGTTGCTTTGCTACCGTGTACGTATAGTAAATAAGTGCCTATAGTTACAGTAGTACTTGGATCCAGAAACTGTACGAATAGTTGTTGGATATTATGTAATACATACCTCGACGTGTTTACACTAGTTTGGGAGCAAAATAGTAGTACCTATATGTACCTAGTAGTAGTAGTAGTAGTACCTATTATGTATAGTGTGGACGTACACTTTCGAACGTTGGATGATGCTCCTACAGAATATGACAATGACGGTTTGATGGCTTGCAGTCTGCCGACACAGGATGATGATGAGTCAGACTTCAAGGGAATCACAAGCGTGAAGTAATGTGCATTCTATTTACATAATTTCCATTATTACGTTTACCATCCTCGTCCTCATCATCATCCAAAACTCAAACACATCATATCACATCATTCAAATATTACATAATCTCAGATATCTTCTGTATTTGTACTCAATCCTAAAATACATACACTAGGAATATCAAATCTCTTGTTTCCATACAGTTTACTCATGTATCCATCTATACTCAACTTCATCTTTAGTGTACGCAACTTTTATTACTTTTTTTTACAAAAAAAGAATATCTCATTTCAAATATTCACCCGGAACTTTTTCACTTTTCCAGTTATTTAATATCGATTAAATGACCATTCCCTTTATTTCATTTTATCCTCACAACGAATACAATTCACCATGTATACTGAATACTAAAATATATTTGCACATTATTCGTAGTGCTACATTGTCCCGGTTTGTTCTCAAGAAAAAAATGAAAAAAGAAAGAGAAACGGCTTTACATTAAAATTCACAGCAGCGAAGGATTATACTTGTACAATGTATACACTGTAGGACTAAGATACATTTTTTCCCGTCAGCGTTATATATCTGTACTGCTTTGCTTATTTTTCGAATTAGTATTTCTGAGGGAATATAAGTCCAGCCAGACGCAAGAGGAGAGAGATGAAGGGAAAGAAGATGGGTGATAAAAAACCAAGTAGGTGAAGAAGCCATACATAATTGATGAGCAAGTCTGTCTTCACCCGTTTCCAGAATTCCTAGAAATATTTATCAAGTCTCGGTCCCCAGAATAAAAAGAAGAAGAGGTACAACTCTTCGAGTCCAAAGTAAAGACTATTACTCTCCATGAACCATACAATGTTGGATTCCTGTACTGCTTTTTGAGCAAGTCTTTTACATATTTATATGTAAAAATGTTTCAAGTACAAAAACTGCATGCATGTACACAGATATATAGATTTAGGTAATGGGGAAAATGTAAAACCTTACTGATGAGAGTTCAAACGGGAAATCTGACAAAACTTTCGTACAATTTTAGTAAAGTAACAACTACTTAAATCTCGCGTAGTGCAGGAATAGTGAATGCAGGACAACATTTATTATTTGTCTCGTATTTTGAATTTTACTATACTTTAACGTCCGTACTATATATTCTAAACCATTTCTGGTTTGTACTTTTTCTCGCAGTAAGTACCCACTTCTTCTTACAATTTGTACAGTTTGTCCTGTTACTATGCTGGATCGTCTAGACTTTATCTCGTGCCTTATTTAAATGTCAGTTATCTAGAAAAATGCAGCTATCGGTCAATGATGATACGAATGACATTATTTATAGCAAATTATGGTCTTATCCATAATAATAATTATAGAGGCAAATGAATGCCTCACTTGATGAAAGAAATTGAATGGACAATACAGAATGAATGTATTCGTACTTTATACTGACGAGATGAGTTCAGTACTTTGGCTTGGATACACATTTGTGAATTCCTAATGAAGTACACAATGCAGATGAGATGGAAAACTGACAATAAAAACTGAAAGCAATGTGTGTGTGTGTGAGAGAGGAAATGTGATTTCGACGTGTGTACTACTACTGTGTACATCACTGTTGCAATGCGGGTACTTGCGTTACATCGAGCCTCAGCATGTGCATCCTGATGAGATGAATAATGAATGGAGACAAGCCTGATCGCACGAGCTCTCAGTATATGTTCTAGCAATTCTAGCTTGTAAAACTCGAGTTTTTAAGAGTAAAAAAGGCCGAAAACCAGAACTGAATTCAACTAGCGGAACCGACTTACAATTGAAGCTATATCACGTACATGCATGAACTGAAACCATAAGTCTTGCTCTTCTTTTCATCTGCGCCCCAGTCGTCTTTGTTTTTACTTAAAAAACAATACCATACATGTCATAACGTAATAATTAGGTATATATATACCAAACACTGCGTCTTATTAACATTTTAAAAGCCAAAATCAGGGATTTCCTTTTTTTAAAACTCTTTACTTTACGGCTAATAATATGAAATGCACACGTCGGAAATCATAACCTTGGTCTACGTACGTCATTTCTGCTCTCATCACTCATTTTACGATGATGCTTTCGCACTATTGTCATTTTTTTTTAGCTATGTACCACAGTCGCTGTCTACATACAGAATCCCTTGTTTTTTTTGTTTTGCCACTGAGAGTTTTTTTTTGTATAGCGAGATTTGAAAACTATGAAATGAGATATTTTATATGTCCAGTGTACATTGTCCATACCGACCGCTGAAACGTGAAAGTAAAATTTGCTTACAATGAACATCAGGGAAAATGATATTTACAAGGTAATTTTTAAACGTATACGTTGCATCTCAAAAATACAAGTGCAGACTTTAGGGTATATCAAGACATTCTCCCTAATAAATATGTAAAACTAATGGACTAATGGAGAAATGAATAATAGCATTAAAAATCTACATCTTTTACTACATCCACCGAGTTTAGTAATTCAAAGTTTTTACTCTTTTCTCAATACACAACGGCATGTGTACAAGTTCAAGTAGAGTCTTGTAAACATTTTTTTACATTGAAATCCTTAGTCTATTTGTAATGAAATCTAACAAGACGATTTATTTTCCAAAGACTGCTTATTAATACACATCGAATTGGATTTAAGTGTCAGCATTCGTTGAGATTCAAAATTAGCAAAGTGAAGCTCTAAAAAACAAGATTGATGATGGAATGATACAGCAAAATTTAAGTTCTTTCCGCACATATTGTATGTATATGATATGTATATGCCTTTGTGAATAAAATTTGTAAAAGTCATCTATCAACGTGTAAAAAGAGCAAAGATGAAATCTCTAGAAACCCACTAGTACACACATATGTAACAATTAATCTATATGATAGAATGAATTGAATAAGGAATCGAATTTGTCTGCTTCATTACCTATACAGAATATAAATAAAAACAAGACGACATAATAAATAATAGCATTACCCAAGACCAAATTGATTTTCTCAATGCATTTATATAATGGCATGTCTATAATCTCAGCATGAACACACAGTTCCTCTATCATTTCTGTGTACATACTACATGTACTAAGTGGGTAGGATTCAACAGACTAAAACGACATGAAAATCAAATAAAATATCTTTGCATGCAATAAATACAGTAACTATACCACTTGCCAAATGGCATTTTGCTCATCGTCAAAACGAATAAATTCAGTTTTATATCAGAGATCCAGACAGCGATTTAACAAGTAGCCCTTGACATTGGAAGTTGGAACAAATATTTTATGCAGTCAAGTCATGGCCCTTTGAATTTCTATTTCGATATTTGTCCTCTATGCACAAACACACATATTTACGACATATGCAAGATACCATTCAAGTCGCCAAAAGCACACACACACACACTCTCTACTTGACAGCCTCATGAATGGCAATACACAGCAACAAGGTTGAGAGAGTTGACAGTCTAAAATGTAAATGTATGAAAATGGAAACTTTTGCATTTGATTATTCCTGGCATGATATGCATGATAAAGACTTGTACATAAACTAATTAAGAAAACGCTGTCTCCGAGAGAGATGTACAATGAGTAATGGATAACAAAGAACAAGTGACTTTTGTAAATTATACATGGAATTGATAAACTATCATGCACATTTGTGGAGTGTCATGTACGATAAATACAAATACACACACAGAGCTTGTATCAATGAGATGTTCAATCATCATAAAATATAAAATGAACATGGCTCATCCCAATTGACAATGCTTTTTTGCAATTCAAACGTTTATTTGTAAAAATCCTTTATTGTCAAGGAAATATTTCCCTGAAAGATACATTCATATTTTTCCGTTTTCTTCTTTTCTTCATTTTCCCTGTACTTAAAAAGAAGAAGGTAGTGGGAAACGAGGATTTTATTACGAAGAGAATAAAAAATGATTGTGTAAATATGAAATGAACTCTCTCAATACACCAAACCCAGGACTTGAAAAACTTTTTCTTCTTGACTACAATGCAGGTGAATACTCAAGAGAATGGAACTCTCATCATTAACTGAGATACCTAATCATAAATTCTACACCTTCTTATCTAACAGACCATCCATCTACAAACGAATAAAGTGTGAAGAATAAAAACGTAAATAAATGATGGACTTTTAGAAAATCCTATCTAGCTACATAGTACTATAAATTACATGTTTTATCAAAATCAAAATCTCCAAGTTACTCTAAATGTACTATATATGTATTTTGTACAATGTGATTTTGCAATTCATGACTTTTGCCCATTTCCATTTAATTTTCTATACGTCAAAAAAGCTGGAATGTTATTCTACACAAATCACAGCTTTTGATTCAGTAAGATAAAAATGGCGAGAACAATGAATTAAATGGGAAAGATTTTCCACTATAATACTGTCCAACTTGTTTTAAAATATACAGAATAGAATTCCCATCTATACGCACGGATTTGACGAATGAAAAAGTTTTTATGCACATATACTGAACTACTGGTAATGAAATTAACAGTTTCGCGTCCTCAAATATGTAAGCTCTCTGCTAATTTTTATACATTTTTTGTAATAATAACTTTGTATGTATATTCCTTTCCTTAATCATTTATTAGCAGCCATTGTACTATGGAATTTCATATGGGATTCTTCTTTGAAATAAATCTTCTTTATTCTTTTATCATCCCACGTACTACAAAACTTGAAATGGTATTATATATCTATTATTCTATTCATTCATTCTTTACTAATGGAGATTTGTTTTAATTTAATAACACAGTTTGTACAAGGTGATCATTTTTTATACAGATGTGTTCACTCTGTCCGAATATAGGCTTGTCATTTCAAACGCGCAGAGACAATGAGTTTCTTTGGAATAAATTACGCTTAAATTAAATATTTTTGAAAGAGATTATTATAATGTATACTATATTTATGGTGTACCTACTATTACCTACACGTACCAGTCGTACCTCGAAATTGAAAATTCTTTAATAAACTTTTCTCTCGCCTCTTCTTCTTCTTTTACAATTTTGTTGTTTGCACCTGCGAGTATCAATTCGGAATCTAAATATAATAGTGTGTTGACAATGAAGGACGAAGATGACAACTATAATCGCATCTTTTTTTCTGCAATTATTGATTATGCTGGGAAAAGTATCGTAAGTTTTTACTAACCTCATCTGTGGCGATGGCTCTAGCTGAATTAGCTAGGCAGAGGAAGGTGACCAGAAATAAGCAGAGCAGTCTTCTTGTTTGTGTCATTGTTGTAGATTAAAGTTGCTTTCACAGGAAGTAAATAGGCAAAGCACACACGTGTATTGATGGATGGTGATGTTGTTATAACCTATCCAAGTTGAATCTATAACAGGTAGCAATACTAATAGTCGAAGGTATGTAGTAGAGAACAAAACTATATCACACAAGGGTTACTCTCTCTCTCTCCTTCAACTTCAACCAAGATGCTCACTCAAATGTTGTCGTCGTCGTTGTGTAATTAATTTTTTTTAAATATGAAAATTTGATGCACACTTTGCACTAATTCAACATGAGAGTAGAGGGAGAGACAAAGAAGAAATAGAAGTACTAGTAGCTGAATTTGTTGGATATATAGAGATTAAATTATGTTGATGATGATAGACTGGACATGTACGTATTCTCGAGGTATACATAAATGTCCAATTCAATGAATATTTTTCTTTTTGTTGTAAAAATTCATATACATATATATATATATATATAATATTTAATCAAGTGGAAGTGAATGGAGGGCGAAAAAATTGGCCGTCAACAATAATAACACCTTTTTGAACTTAAGAAGCTGTCCTTCAGGCTTCCTCTTTGGAGTCAACACTTGGTTTCTTAATCGTGTATAGTAGTGAAGTTAGGATATTGATATAAAGTATTTCGTTGATAATGAATTCTCTCTCTCTCTCTCGCACATTCAAATCCCACAAGCAATGTGTTCTTCAAGTATACGCATTCACGGATACATATATATTTATTTATTTATGAGCTAATGATAAGGACCACTCCTCTAGTTTTTTGGTTACTACTCTTCCAAAAGATTTTGTAGCTCAGTATAGTAGTTACAATAGCTGTGATTGTAATATCATCAAAAACTTGAATGAATGCTGCTTCTTTGATATTTGTTGTACTTGTTTCTTCTATCATTCACTCACTCTTTCTTCAATTTCATTGATTATTCGTTGTTGTGTATGTAGTTGTTGAAGAGTACAATTAATAACCAATATTATATTTCCGTACGTGGTAAAAGAACACTGCATATATATCTACTCTTCTTTTCCTCAATCACTTAATGAACGAACGAATTAACTTTTCAATTAAAAACCGCAAACCACGAATACACGGATAAATGCATATATTTATTATTTATAACAGCACAGAAATTATATATTATGTATGTGTATAAACTGTCAGGATTAAAAATTGAACTGTGGCTAAAGAAAACAATCAACTTTTTTTGTCAAAACAATTACTAAGAACCACTGAATTGTATACTCGAGATATTATTGAACAACTGCAATTTTTAGAAAATGAACATTATAAACAAAAACAATGATGAATCAATGAATGAATCAGTCAATCCAGATGTGTGCGTAATGTCACTGTTGATGTTATATATCTTTAATAATTGATATGACTGTAGGTGCACTGATTTCGACGAGCCGCAAAACACCGATCCAAGTATTATTATTAACAATGAATAATAATAATAACGATGACTATTTTTATTGATATAAGGATGCAGTAACTTTGTTGTTTTGTTGGAAGACACGGCAAACAATCTCCAAACTGTCCGTAATGATGATATTAAGACTGCAACTCGTGAATTTGTGAACCGATCCGGGTAACGCCATACTTTAGACTGGCAATGTTTTTGAGACTATTGATTCATCTCTTTTTCGTGTGTATAGTGAGACAGAACCCGAAATCCTGAAAAAAATTTTTTTACTTCTTTCACGTGAATTTAGTCAGAGAGACTTCCCTTCCACACAAGGATCTTTATCGAACTGAGGTGCAACACGAAGCAAAATCAAGCAAATTCCAAAGGCGAGCCCATGTGATGTTGATGCAAAGATGTGCGGGAGTTTTGAACCCGCCAAAAATTCTGAAGACAGAAAGATAAAAGTTTATAAAAGATAAATGACGAGGAAGTCGTACTTAAATATGTACATATTTAAATGAGAGTAAATTTTAATGAAATTATGATTTGGGGAAAATGTGCAGATATTATATCATATAACAGACGTTTTATTCCTTTTTATTCTTTGACTGTCTCATGTTTTCTCTCTTTTCCACGCACAAAGTGTTTTTAATGTTTTTTTTTCACAATGATAAAAATGATTTTTTACTATACTAAATGGTAAAAGTATAATAGTAAGTATAAGTATAGTAGCATGGCTATATAGTGTAATAATAATACTTGTAAGATCATCTATAGTATTTATATACTTATTTAAAGCTAAATATATGTGTACTTACTTAGATCAATTGCATGTTTAGAGTCAATGAATATTCATATTTTGATGTATGCAATACAACTATCTATTTATAAAATAAAATGCCTATATATCTCATCATCATCATCAATTTTGTTGTATCATGTTTATAGAGTCGATTTATTATTCGGAATAATTGATTCCTACTTTATATTTAATGTATATTTAATGTATATTATATAATATGTATAATATAAAATAAAATAAAATTGATAATTCTTATGTACATATGTTAATGTGTGTGTATTTTTCAATTTCCTTACAGTAACTTTTTTCATCATTCTCTTATATTTATTGAATGTACTTTACATATTATATATATTTGATTCCCTCATACATATTTATATACAAAGGAAGTTTTATTTTTTATCTCTTTGTATATAATCGTGGAGCTAGAGAATTCATACTAGAACTTGTTGTGGATTAGGATTTTTTAAGCAGTTTTCTTATCCTTAGTTTATACCCATATACAGACATGTTATGGATATAAGATATATATATATATATATAAGTATATATCATTATTTTTTATTGAAATTCAGAATGAATTCATTCAGATTGTTATTAATATAATATTAATATAATGGTAAATATGAATAATCGTTGAACAGGAACTAGTAACAGTTTTCTTTTCTTTTTACAAAAACGGAATTCTTTTGACACCAGTCTTGTAATATTACATATCTATCTTCATTATTTTTTGTGCAGTTTAATTACACACTTAATACATAATGTTTATCATTTCACTCACTTCCAACGTTAGTATTCCATAGAATAATTTTATTGTATTAAATGTGATGGCCCTATAGACGATGTAATTTCGTATACCATTAATTGGTATTATTATTATTGTTGATTATTCACAATGAGAAAGTTGTTTCTCCCTTTCTCCAGCCTGAAAAAAATTCATGGAAGAAAGTTCACTTTCACCTTGCACTTTCATGATGAATTGTGATCGTATCAATAAAATCATTTGGACTACATTTGTAATAATAATTGCACTTTACATAAACATAAGGCAAACAAACAAAGAAATGAAAGAAAGCTCAACCTAAAAATAATCAATTATTAAATGTAAATAGAGAAAAGAACTAAAATTTATTAGCAAAATCGACTTTTCGTAAGTAAATAGCTTTTCCATTTCAATTATTTCTGAAGTATAGAGTTAAGTAATATAAATATTTTTAGTTTCGATTTATTTTTGTTTACAGAATTTTCCTTTCTTGGTTACGTTTTTTTCATGCATCTTCAGTACTTCTTGTTAATAATATATCATTGTTTACATATGTTACTCTTCGCTCATTAACGAAAGTCACTCATTTATACTAAACTTTATTACACACGCATATATAATGTCTCACTCTAGTGATTTAGTTATTTAGTAGTATCTTTTTTCTTCTTCTCTATATAGTACTTTACAAAGGCTATGTATATTAAGTAAAAATTAAATAAAATCTTTAATGTATCGTGTATATATATGTTTCATTCAGCATTCCACAGCTGAAAAGTTGACTCGAAAATGTAAACTCAAAAATATTTTGTGCTAATTCACAATGAAAATGCCTTTTTTGTTATGTATATAATATATGCAAGCATAAGTACACATGCAAGAATATATATAGAACATTTATTATGAGCAGATCACATAACTTTATCAGTATTCCCTACTAAAAACTACTTACTCTGCCATGTAACTTGGTTTCCTTTATTAAAATACAAATTAACCTTCATTATAAATCATCACAAGCTGTCTCTACACAAGTATATAATCGTACGTACTCAAAACTCCTCAGAATCTTTAACACAATCCCATGTAGTCTCGAGCCTTTTTGTTGTAGGTTTATTATTTAATTACTCATAATTAATTCATGACAATGTGCATGTATTCAAAATTTCATAAAAGTACATATTACTACATATATGTACTCATTTACTTTACAGAGCAGTAACTCTTTATACCAATCATCGTCAGCTTTATGTGATTATCAATGACTGCTTTTTTGCTTAATCCAAAAAAGATTGACTGTCCACAAATGTACCTACATCTACATATCGTATATGTAGAATTTCAGTATACTATTCTATATATTATTGAATATAGACATTTTGTTTTTTAGTCATCTCATTCATTCAGTAAGTTTTGAAAGGTTCACACAATTTGTAGAATTACAGTATCATATTATATGATTCATATATAACCATGTGTGTATGTGCGTCAATAAAATTTAAACTGTACACACGTGTTAACAATATTAACTCTATACTATATGTACACATTTTATTCTTAATGTTATGATTTCATAAATAATACACGCTACGATGTATAGGCATTCCAAAAAAAATGACTTTCTTTTTACCCCCACACGCTTAGCGGATGATCCAATTAAATACTTACACATCAACATTTCGTGTATTATGTTTAGTCTCGTTTAAATAACGGTTATCTACGTATACAGATAAGTTTTTATCTCATTTCAATAATGTTTAAAAAACAATTTATTATACCTATATGTATGTATAGATACATAGTACATTCTCTAAATAAAAACTACAAAAGTCTATAGATACTGCGGAGAAAGTAAAAGTAAGTGAAAAACAGGCGAATAGAAAACAGAACAACAACTTATACATCGATATGAAAATAACTACAGGCAAATGACTAACCATAAAATTCAGTGAATTAGGTACAATATCCATCAGCTCTTCCTTGTTCGAGACAACTATAATGAATATTAGTCATTATTATTATTATTAATGATGAAACGTGAAACAAACTTTGTTTCACTAGATTTTCCAGTTATTTGTAAAACCTAACAAATATAACCTACCATTATGTAGGTTCATTGAAGTGTATAAATAGTACATATTCAAGTTTTAAAAGTGCAGTAGCAAATTTTTTCCATGAAACTTTATGTCAAAATTTGGCAAGGCAAACACATCGCCGACTTTCCTAATTAAGTATATGAATTAATTTTAGAGAAGACTTGCTTTATATTTTATTTACCCAATTGCGATATTGTTCTGATCGGTTGTATATGTATATAGTTTTATTTTGTCTATGAGGATAGGAATGTTAGATTTCGTGTAAAATGCAAACATAGATGAAAATTTTTAAATTTCCATTTCAAATGACTATAAGTATAAAGAAGAAGAAGGTTTTCAGCTTGGAGCATCCAAGACTTCGTACACCTCTCGGTTTATTTTTATACATATAGGCAGTACAAAAAGAAATTCGACGGACTTTTTTGTATTAAATATACCTTTTTTTTCAGCTCAAAAGTGAAATTTGTTTACCTGTTCTAACATGTAATAGCATAACATGTAATCTATTCAAATATGTATGTAAAAAAGCATACAGCTTATGACAGGTCAACATGTGAATTTATGTAGTGTTTTTTTACAATTTTTTCAAGTCGTTATTAAATTCAAATTGGTATGCACTATGCATGTTTATTGTACATACAGTACTGCTGCACATGAGTACATAAAGACTTCCATACCTATATTTAGTTGTATTAATACCTACACTTCTTTTATTTGAGGATAATTAGTAAAAATTGATTATGAGTAGTGATGTCAACTCCTACCTTCCTCCACTCCTGTATATAACCAATGCATGAATTTCTTTGTATGACATACAAAGGACAAGTTTAGCACGAGCGTCGGAAATTTGATGCATTCAAGGGTGATCCATTACCATCGTCGTCAATATTATAGTAGTAGTAATAATGAGATGGGACATTAAGAGATTGACGTTGCTGCTGCTGCTGCTGCTGCTGCTGTTGATAAAGTAACTGCTGCTGTTGTTGTTGTTGTAATTGGTGCTGAAGTTGACTCTGTTGTCGTGTTTGAACAAAGTTGGACTGTTTTTGTTGATGATGTGATTGAGGTTGTTGTTGTTGACGTCTGCAAGGAGAAGATACTCTAGAAGAAGATGAAGAAGAGGGAAGGAGTTTCTGTTGCTTTGACTGTCAAACCATCACAACATCATCTTTTCCTGTAAAAATTCATTTATACTTATAGTTTGAGCTTGAATACTAAGTCTAATAAATAGGGTGAATAAAATCAAGCAATGGTTTTATAACTTACCACAAAATAAGAATGGGAATTGGTCAATCATAGTTTGGACAAGATCTTCCAAATGTGGTCTCATTTGTTCGAATCGAAGCATATCGGCAAAGCTAAGAAAAGCAGAGATACGAAAAAAAAGACAAAAATTAAATGGAATTCCTTGATGATTTACTATAACATATTTATTTGAATTTATTTGAAAGTTATACCTAAAATGCAAAAGTGTAGGCCACCAACAAATCGAAAGATTTTTAGAGTCCATGGCATTTACTCGAGATCTCTCAGAGACTCGAACTAGATGAGCAAATACTATTCTCAGAACTGCTAGATTTGCAGGAGGTAAATGCAGGAGAAACTGTTTCAATTCTAGTAAACGAAGGGAACGATCCGGTATCAAAGCAACCTGCAATGTACAACAGAGCACAGCCATGTAGTATTAGGCATATCCTTACACAGCATTTGCATATATATATACTATACACATAACGCATGGACAATGAAATATTGATCCCTTTTATGTGTATTTTTTTCCCCGGTTGCCTAAAACATACATGTACGTTTGGCCCAAACGATTTGGTTCAAATGTTTTTGAATCAAATGAATAATATACATGTATATTCAAAAACTTTGAAACTTTGAAAGTTATGTAATAAATGTACTACAATAAAACTACATAATAAAAAAAACTTTTTGTTATTACTCTTTCAACTTCTCCCATAAGTTCGTTTGGTATAGCTTGTGGCAGCCTTTTCGCCAAAAAGTCCTATAAGAAGTTAAGAAAAATGCAAATTAAACATTTTTCCAATGCAAGTATTCATGTGTACAATAAGAAATGTGTAGCAATTGGTTTTCATTGCAAACTGGCAAAAGTACCGCATGTTGAATGCTGAGTTAGAATTGCTGCTAACGAATTCCTTGTAAATAATCAATAGAAACATGAAAATTTATGAAATATACCTTTAGAGCTGTTGCTACTGCATTCACTGGTATATCCAAACTTCGAAATCCTACACCGTTACAGAATATATAACAATTATTATATTTTTAACAAAATAATTGAGAATGTAAGACTCAATTCTGCTACAATTGTTAACAATAGTGACCTGTATTCGAATCTTCGGCTAGTCTAGAAAATAATGTTTCTACATGAGCTCTATTCCCGGGGACTCGGTATAAGCCTTCCATGTCAAGTCCTTCTTCTTCAATGAATTTAACGCAGCGCTCCAGAATCCCATTTGGGGCCGTTGCTTCTTCAAGCTGTCAAAATGGGGAAAATGGAAAATCCCATGATTAATTTGTATGAAAATTAAACATAATAGCAATGAATAACAGAGTATGAAAGTGATATTAGATTTACACTAATTGCAAAACTGGGTGTTGTTGACTGAGGTTGTTGTTCCGTTGACTTTGACTTGGTCAATTTTTTTGGAGGCTTTTCTTTCTTCCGCGATTTGTCTTTATTTTTTGACCCTAAATTACTCATTTCTTCTTTGAGCCTTGCAAATGGTTTCTTTTCGACGTCAACAGGTGAGGAAGCTTCTAAAATAGAATTCAAAAAGAAAAACAAATATATTTTAATTTTTACACATGGTATAGGAGAAAGAAAAAAATAATTTTTCCTTCTATCCAGGATGATTACTACTTTGTTTTTGTTTTAATGCTGTAAAAACCACGGAAGTCTTTGTGACAGAACTTACTACAGGAGCGGGAAAAGAATTTAATTGTGCATATATTTTATTTACCTGAACCTTCTTCCATTGTTAAAGATTTATTTCTGGAGGAGCCAGTAAATAAATTCGAGTCACTTGTGAGTGTGTACGGCACGAAACCACTCGGAACCGTTGGAATAGGAGCAAAAATTCCTTTAGGTTTTGACGGAGGATGATGTCTAGAACGAATGCTTGTATTTTTTAAACTTTTCTTTTTTGGACGAGTCCTCGAGAAATCCTCTGGATCTGAAACTGGTGAGGCGGACGAACTCGAGTCACTTGGAGGGGGAGGAAGTCTAAAACCTGATAAACCAAAAAAAAATACACTCAACTAAGTATTTATACATATAAAAAAAAAGTTATACGGAAATCTCGCTTATTTGATCGAGAATCTATGACAATGATATTTTTCTACTTGTCGTGTCACTCCTCTTCTCTACTATTTTATTATAGGCTACACTCAGTCTGTACCTGGATTACGGCGCGATCGATTCGTTCGATTTCGATGTCCTGTATCACTAACATAGTCATCATTCGGAAGATTTGAGTATGGTGGAGATGTTCGAGGTAATCTCATACGAGAAAGGGCATCCGTTACAGCGGAATCTGTCAAATAAAAACAATCCCGCAGTATTACATTTTTGAGTACGTTGTTGGGAAAATTTAGAATTGTGTTTTTTATCTAACAAAAAGTATGTAGTAGTATATGCTGCATACATGAATTTACTTTTCAAATTTACGTATGCACACACACACACACACACAGCAAAGCGAATATAAATAAAATGCCTGGAAATCAGTAGCTTACATTCTGTCATATTGAGTCTTCCAGGAACATTATTTCCATGAGCATGACGTAATTGAGTGGAAGTACCATTATTATTAACGGATCTTGGATGATGACTTCGTCGTCCAGTAGCAAACGCATTCGCCAAATAAACTTGTTGATTTTTTACATTCGTTGTTCCTGACACCACTTCCCGATTACTCCGTCTCGCTCCAGTCCATAAATTATCAAATTTCTCTAAATCTCGGTCTCTCATTACAAAGTTATCAGAAACGGAAGGTTCCATCTTGTGTTTCACATATTGTGGCTGTTGTTGTTGTTGAGCAACTTGTCTTTGACGTATCATTGATGGTCTCATCAATGCATCCGCACTTCCGACATCACTGTCCTCACTTGGAAGTTGTTCGTAAATATCATCAGAGTCGTTGGTGGATCCAAGATGACCTTCCGAACTGGCAAGCGTGGGTCTGGGTGCCGGTGCTGGGGGAGCTCTGTATAACGGAGGAGACTCCATCCTTTTAAATTTCCACAAATGCCGTATTTAATTTATACTTCGAAAATTTAAAAGATACAGGATCAAAAAAATTTAAAGAGAATGGAAAATTCAAAAAGAAGAAGAAAAAAATGAGTTTCCATAAATGTGAACGAAAAAAATTACAGACTAAATAGAATGTACAAGTATTGAAATTTGTTTTTCTATTATAGAATGAAGAATGCAAAAAATCCTGATTTGCAAAGCTATATACTTTTTTTGTAAGGATTCTACTCGAGTGAAAGAGAGATGAGAGATAAGAGAGATGAGAGATATGAGAGCAATCGTGTTCTTACAAAGGATGTAAGACACATGATTAAATGGACTCACCTGAAAGCCTTTTCGATATCACTTTTCTGATCCCAAACTGTTGAAAGAAAAAATGGAACATTTTGAACAAAATGTTCCAGGAGAACGATCATTCAATGAACTCGAAATTTTGAATCGAATGAAAAAATGGACACAATAAATCCGTAATTACGAACCTTGTCGGAAGAAAGGAGTATAAATTCCCACCGTAGATTCAGACCAAGTTGCGAAATGCCCACGCAACTCATCTGCTAGTGCATTTCCTTTAGTAAATAAATAAAATATGAAGCAATATTATAACGTTTTACTCACTTACTATGATATTATAATGTTGGAATGAATCGTATATATTTATTGACTACATTACCTTCAGTTATTAGTTTTTGACCTAATGATGAACCAAACATGGCTGTTGCCGCTCCGTTTTCTGTAACTGCTACAATTTGAATTGGCAAATTTGGTACATTTCCAGAAAATGCTTTGAGAGCTGAAAAGGACGCTATTCGATTTGCTGAATAAACTAGAATCAATCCGTGGACTAGGTCTTCACGATGCGAGGAGGCTCCATGGTATGAAGACATCATTATCTAAAAACACAATTTTTGCACAATTTTTCTATTAACTTTTTTTCACACAAATGTACATAGTACATGTACTATACACACAAAGCAACGAAGAGAGAGAGAGAAAAACACTTATAATATAAACACTTATAGTATAAAGTACACATAGACCACTAAACCCCAAGAAGACATTATATAGCTCATATAGAAACCGTTTAATGTTTAATGTCATCGTCACGCTTCCTTTCTTTTAGCTTCTTCTCCTCATATACCATTTAACACTCGAAATTAAACCTTTACATCTTTATCCCCCATGTTTTCCCTCTCCCTGTCTGTCCAAAGTAGACTAGAGGCTTAATACTTTTGTGATATTAGATATGTATAAGTCCACAACGCCGCACACACACAGTCAGTCCCACTCATATATATATGTACACAAACGTAAGTAATATAACCACGAACAACTGTATAAACCTCAAGAGTTTTTATAAATGTCTGTCTCATTAATTCATTTGCCACAAAAGTTTTCTCTTTTCTCATTTGTCAGTGGTAAACTCCGTCTTCTATTAGATAGATATTCAAGATTATTGCTTCAATTATTAAGACAATTTCCCTTCCTCAAAATTCTAATAAGTTTACTTGGAAAACAAATGAAACGAACACATTTATTTTACGGAAAGTCATAAAACTTCATATAATTGTTCGCAAGAGTCATATAGTTTTTCTTCTTTTTTTTCGTCTTTTGCATTTATGTATGTACTCTGAATAATTAAATGGCAATAATAATAAAAAATATTGTTAATTTGTATGAACGTAGAGAGTCTTGAGTACAAGACAAAAGAGAAACCCGAAAATTCTACTTGTATGTACTTGAACAAAATTTTACTTTCTTTAACATGCATTAATCTGTAACTAAATTCATAATTAATAATACTTTCTCGAGGAAAATCTACATATATATATATAAACAAAGAATGCTAATCATAAATGAACTGAGTTACAGGTTTAAAATTCCATTATAAAATTTGTAAACGTATTAATTTCCCAGTTAACAGGCAGCAGCCAAATCAAGTTTGTTACAGGTGTATGTTTAGGACTAAATTGATGTGCATGTATTTAGTTTTAATTCAAAATTCAGGTTAGTAGTTCAGATAATTTCATATATATTTTAAGCCCACTCATAACTAACCTCCAACAACATAGAGATACAATAAATGGAGGAAATAATACAGAGGGAAAAGTTTTGTGTGGTGTGTACTCGTATAATATGCGTTCATCAGTTTTAGATTGAGCTTGATGATGAACACTATAAAAATGTATAATGCGTACAGTCCAAGAGATATAATAATACGGCTTCTTGTTTTTATTTCTATACAATCACATCACAATCAGAAAAACAAGATGATGAACGGAGCGGTAAAGTTAATAATGATGCTCTCAAGTCAAGATTTACGATGAGTCGTTGAGCATTACGGTCATCAAAACTAAACGGCAAACGGAACTAAAAACTAAAAGAATAAGACAAGCAGAGAGACGAGAGCGAAAAACAAGGAAGAGTGAAGAAAAATATAAACAATAAAGAGAGAGAGAGACTGACCTGAACGCTTCGCCTTTTGTCCCCCAAATAAGTAAGAATGCTAATGGCTTTGTCATTTGTTTGTTGACAAGATGGTAGAGTATACAAGGGTTGAATGAGGGCTTCGACGTTAACGGAATCACCACAATTCATGCATAGAATCACACGAATGTCCTGAAAATTATATTCATAATCAAGTCATTTTAATATCATTTAAAGTTTTTGACAACATCTGACAATTTTCTGTCAACTTTTAGAGACGAATTTTCTTTTTAGTATAAGTATGTATTAAATATTAAATAGTCTAAAAAATTACCGGTTCTCCACTTAGCACCACTTGGGCAGCAAAAGGAGATTGATGAGGATTTGCTCGATCTCTCAATGATCTCACCAAAGACTGTAATGCTTCTGCTAGGAGTTGTGTACTGCAAAAATATACCAATGCAAACATTATTTTTATCATTACTTCAAAAATTCCACACATTTATATTTTAAGAAGAAAAAAACAGAGAAAACATAGAACATGCATTGAGGTAATTTATATTTAGCCATCTGTCCCAGTTTTTTAAAGACTTTTTAAAGTTTCAATGGGATGGGATCGGAAAACATAAGAGGCTACATCGAAAAATGCAGCCTGAAGAAAGTCAAGGTACGAAAAACTATAAAATATTTACAAACTGTAGAATCAACAGCACATTTAAAATCTCTCTTATTCTCCTCTGTATTGATTCTTTTTTTGCTTTTGTGCATTTGATATTGAATTCTCACCTTGTACGACCATCAGCACCGCTGACATCGACAAAGCCACATCCCAAACTGTCTGCAAGTGATTGGCCATCATTGCTGAGTGAATCCTTGTCTTCAGGATTCTCATTTTGACCACCATAGAAGACAATCACGACAGGCGGTTCTGCAAATGGTACATTCTCTTCCGCTAAATCCGTTGAATATATATATATAAAATGAACTAATTAAAACAATTGATTTTCTCCTGGTCGTTGATATACCTATTCATTTAGATATAGCTACAAGTGCTATAACCCATAACCGCAGACACAATGTAATCTTTTAATCTATTTCTATTGTATTTTACATATTGTACGCCTCACCTAAATTACTCAATAGTGTTTTCTCCAAATGAGCTTTGGTATCTTCCAATGTTTCCGACGTTGAGTACAATACCAGACGTGACTGTAAGTGACCGGACGTATTGGTCGGAAATCCGTTTTCTAATCCATCCAAATTAATTATTATAGTACACAAAAAAATGATTTCAATCTGGTGACATAGTAATGTGGACAAATATTCTTTAATAAAGTAAAAATGTGAAATTCAGCAACATTTTTTGTAGGAATTAGGAAAAAGGAAAATTCTCGTCCACTCAGATGATGTCTGATTTTCGCGGAATGTCAAGGAAGTATTTTATCATGTGAATATTTAAAAACGCTTACCGATATCTTTTGTTTTCAAATCCACAGTGTACACCACACCATCCAATTCGTATTCATCATCGTCACAAATTTCCTCCAATCCTGTTTAGACAGTAACAATTATAATAATAGGCTTTTAGTTATCAAAGTTTATTAATGCTTCCTTGTCATCGTTATTCGTCTAATTATGCTTTATTAATTGTCATATAATGGATGTTTGTGGGTAGACATTTGAAACATGAGACCAATTCAATCAAACTCAAAAAGTTTGTTGATTCTCTTGCAGAAAGAGCCTCTTTCCTAGTTTCCTAGTTTACTTATACGGAAATTTGACAAAAGCACTATTAATATAAATGTCAAATGAAATCCACATATATGAGTATATCGTATATATATCAAAATTGTAGAGAAACTTTCGACGAGATTCATCACAGAACCTGATTAATATTTTCATCAAGTAAATTCAAGTAGTCAATAAATCATCAAAATATTGTGTATCGTATAATGAACTAAGACGACAACTTAATGAATTTGTAAATAGTCTGACGTTATTCTTCCTATCGCTTTTATAGTTGTGTATACTCAAAGTTTCAAAGCTATCACATTGTACATTTTAACTTTGGGATTCTAAAACACGAATACACTCACACGCGTCACATTTTTCTACAGGATTGAAAATTCTATAGAGAGAGGAAACAACCTTTCATTTTCATTCATGATCATTTAATTAGGTATTCATTAACTAGCCCAAAGTATATTAAATAAATAAAATACAAGACATTAATCTAATAGTTTGGAACTTTTAGTGGTTTGCGTGTGGAACTGCGCATCATCAGCATTTCCATTTCATCATGTGCCTTTTACATACATTCTACCCTCGGCGAACACACACACTCCTCACAATTTTCCACATTGCAGAAAAACTAAATAGAGTTGAGAGCAAAAAAAAAGTCCTACAACTGCTATTCTTTCTACTGCAAAACTTTTTACACGAGAAAAACTATATACAGACTACAGTCGGTCTGATCGTGAGACTAGCAAGTTCCTGCAGCAAAACACATGGCTCTCTAGTGTTCTTATTAATAATATATTCTATACAGAGAGAGAATACGGAATACAGAATACGAAACTTTCGCAAAAAGAAAAAATATATTATATATATATAAGTATCTAGATCTACGTATATAAACTAGAAATTACATATATACGAGACTCAAATTTTCTCTATTTGAAATATTTCTTATTACTCTCGGAACAATATCCTTTTGATTTCATTTTACATACACTGCACATCTGTCCTTTTTTTCTATTTAACAAAGGAAAAGTTTGAGGGGGTTGGAATATGAAATATATTAAATAAGTAATTGTGTGCTTTTGTATCTATATCCGTGTATCTGTCCAGCCCTTCCATATGTATTAGTTTTAGTATAAATGACACGAAAGCAGAAGAATTCGTTAACTCTTCTTTTCTCATCCTTTTATATTGTTAACACGATTATCCTCTAAGTTTGTTTTTATCGAGGAGACAACTTGCTTTAGGTATGATAAAGTATATAGGAATTATTAGAGTCATTTTATTCTTTGTGCGTACGAAATTATTATTTCATTCGACGAACTTTTCAATAACGAAATGGAGATTACCTAATCTAACAATAAGTGTTAACGCTACATAGTTAAATAACAGTAAGAAACTTACCAAACTTAATGGTTTCAACTAAATCAGGAGCACCAATCAAGTACAATGTTAATACTGCATCCGTGGACAAATTATTTGAAGTGCCATTAAAATGCTGAACTTTGGGGGCCGTCGAAGCCAAAAGCATCTCAACCTGAAAAGTACAAGAAAATAAAACAAATTAGTCATACATATAGATTTATGGATACAATCGAAAAATCCTCCTAGCAAAGACAGACACAGTGAAACGCGGTGATTCTCTACTTTCATTTTCAAAAACTGCTTTCTCCGAATCCTATATTTTCCTCGATATAAACTGGGACTGGGTGAAAAATATCTTTCAACAATGAACTCACATTGACTGTTTTAGAGTGTGTAAAAAGGAAATACAGTAATCGATCTGCATCCTTTTCTTCATCCACCAAGCAAAAAAAGTGTAACGTCAAAGGAAAATGCAAATAGGTATATAGTGCTAAAACCAAAAAGGAAATTCAAAAAAACTTTCTCTACAAATTTTTCTTCTCCATTTCAATTTCATCCATTTACTATTCGTCAATATCCGTTGCACACGTGCCGATCATTTTTCCAAAACTTAACATATTTGTCGGAAATACATATATTATAGTTATTCTCTTTTGAAAGTTGTAAACAGTACAGATATTTACATGTGTGTACTTTTTAAACAAGTCGTCTTTTGAACAAGGGGCGAGCATACACTTATTAGCAATCATCCCAACAAATTACGATAATTTTGTTCGTGCTTTTCAATTTCCACAGCATAAATCCCGACTTGAACATGATACGCCTAATAATTAATAATTCCTACACTTAAGTATATACATACAGTCATAATATAGTCATTTTTAGACCAATCCAAAGAACAACTGGAGGAAGACATTCACCATGTCCTTATTTACAATATTATTAGCTGCATATACTGGCTATAGCTTTCTATGAAACACCGCAACTATATACTATACGTTCATTGCACTTTTCCATTTCCATTTCACTCGTACAGGCAGTATGTATTACTATGTCAATATGCATTGTTATGTACGAGTAAATATACGTGCATTAAGACATTGAGAGCCTACCTGTGAATGTGATCATTTCATTTCTCTTCACCTATAAATAATTACAGATATATCTGTATATGTATATATATTTTATGTACACGGGCTCTCGTATCTCCACTGGTCGTTCCCTCTCACTTGATTTCAAATTACATTTTGTATACATGCATAGGAAAACAAATGAAGGGAGGAATCAAATCCGAATTGAAATCCACGACCTAATGATTTGCTATTTGCTTTCCCGGGGAGCAGACAATAATGTATATATGAGGAAATGGAAAATATATAGAGTAGTCGTTTTCGTTGTTGTAACAACTCAAACGAGACTTTACATTTCCCTTGTAATACCATATCAACCTTGAGGTTTGGTGGAGTCAGTAAGCAGTCAGTAGTATATACAGTCAGAGACTCTTTTAGCTTTTGGCTTGTTGTGTGTTGTCAGTAGTTTTGGAGTGAGTGTCAGAGTCGCTGGTGTAGTACATGTACATATTACACAGTTGGTTGGCTACCGAGACAAAACACCCTCACCAACGACAGACAGATATAACCTACAAACGTATTAAACCGAGTGTACATGTATATCTGTACACCCACTACATTCTCCATCACATCTCCTAGTTACCTACACAACTTCTACATCCATACATATTCGTATATTTACTTGTACAAAAATGGAGAAAACAGTTTGAATTTCAACAACTGCAGTACATAATACGGATACAGTCTGTATTCCTTTTCATGTTCTAGTTGAAATCCAAGTAGTTGCCGTTACCATCCAAAATCTACATGGAATAACAAAAATTTGCGATTTCCTTTCACCCATTTCTATTTCATATTTATTTACTTGTACCTGACCAAATTCACAGTTTACATGAATGGAACAACTCAAAGAGAACACACAAAATTTGCTATTTTTTTTCTCTCTCTCTTGTTCTTTCCGTTCTATCTGTATATATGAACGAACGAAGGAAAGAGAAGAGAGGAGCGTGAAAAGGAAAGAGAATACAATACGTATTTCTATACTTCTAGTCTACATTTTACATTATATTGTATCCTGTATGAATTTACTGTACCTGTATTTTGTATTTTTCTGTGTTTTTGGGATAGAAAGAAGGAGAGAGGGGAATCTGTACAAAGCACATAGAAAGGAGAGAGAGAGAGTTTGTCTTTATGTTTCTGCGTTCTAGAAAAAATATACCTGTGTATGTTGGTGTGTGCTGTGTGTGTGTGTGTTGGGAAGGGTGAGTGAGCAGACTGTAAATCGAATCAAAGAACTTTCTCTCGAGCAAAGCACCAAACAGAATGGAATGCAATCGATAAATAAACTTAACCACGTCAGTCTTTCCGCTATCAACATGAATAATACATCAGCACCCGAATCTATCTCGTATTTCAAACTCACAAAGCACTACACAACACACACACACAAAACACAGTATGTATCTAGTATCTGTACATAGCAATAGCCCAGAGCCAAACCGTCGTCTTCTTTTTCTCTCTTTTTTGAATATTCAGCCTTCCATCATATCCGAATCTGTATCTGGAACAGCTCTTTCAATTCTACAGCCAACTACCATACACATTGATTATCTAAAAGATTTCAAGTACTTTACCTTCACAGTTACGTGTATGTGTAGAGTGTAGAGGTAACATGTGCTTTGTCGGCTATGGTATGTGTAGGAGTGTAGGTACATATATTATACATATGAAAGTTCTGTAGGGTAAACTCCAGCGACATGTAAATCCAAGAAATACTGCTGTGTAATACATCATGATTCGTGTGAGTTCCCTGACATGGACAGACTTTTTTAGACATCTAGAGCTACCATACACCAATTCTTGATGCGCACTATATGCCCCTTCTCATCATCAGCATTTACCGGTGCTTTTGTTGAATTGTTTTCAACTTCACTTCACTTTCCCCCCTTTAACTATTAACTACATGGCCATTGTCATGTCAAAAAAAAATTTTTTTTGTATCATCGTGCTCACAACAAGTATTTTGGGATTTACTAAATCCGAGAGTATAGCCAACGTGTTGTTTCCTCTCAGATTTTCCTTCCAAAATTCCTCAATGTACAAAAAACTTGGCTAAAGAATAAAAGTACACACACACACTACAATCTTCCCTCTCTCCTTCTAAATTTAAACCCCTTCGTCAATAATTAAAAGAAACCTCAAGAAAAACAAAAAAACCAAACTTTTATTCAAAATTTATAGCCTCCGTCATAGACTAAAAAGAAGTGAAATTCTCTGTTAAAGTTACCAAGTTTTTATAAATGAACCTGTAAGACGTCTAGACATTTAAATTTTGACGTCTTTGGACTCTAAATCTAGCTAGACAGAAGGTTCACAAGCAAAAACTGTGTATTATTACCGGCACAGAAATTGAATAGGGATTTATCATCTATATGTGTATGATTGCACACATCAATCAGTATACTGTGATAAACACGGCAGAGCTAAATATGTATGTCGGCGCTTGTTCGTTCCCTTTAACTTTTCCACCGTCCTTGATTTGCATAGGAATTAAATTTGGTTAACTGAATTTGTTTGTTTGAGGATGTTTTAGTTAAATGAACAAAGCCTCCCTTTTTCATAGGACTATCAGTGAAGAAAAGGGAAAAGAGTATAACTTTAATTGGGTGTATAACCAAGATGCCGTAAAATCCGGAAAACTTGAGTACTCCAACTTTAATATGAACCATGAGCTCATCGAGGAGCTCTCCCACTTTCTCTCTCTCTCTCTCAGATTATTTCATATCCTCGGAAAGGCTTTTCCTTTATAACTCACTCCAAAGTTTCTTAAGACATGTTAGGAAGGGACGAGGAGAAGCAGAAGCAGCAGTACATACTTCCATGCATATGTATAAAATTCAAACCCCGTCGTAATTTCTCCAAGGCTCAAATAGAGCGTCTTCACTGGATTAAATTCCATGTGACTACATGAGCAAGCAAAGAACCCATGTAGCCATTGAATCCTCATTACTTCTTTGGAGAATCAACAAATTAGCCCGTGTGAACAACTCAAATAATCTTCTTCTATATAATATATTACACAACAGCTAACCTACACCTACATTCACCTATATGCAGACATCCTCCATAGTCTTCCACAGTGTACAAAGTACAAGCACTTACAATCTCAACCCATTTGAACCATTGTATTTATTTAACCAAGTAAAGGGAACACAAGTATTTCACATTATATTCAAGAAAAATTGCATGTATTCTTTAGAGAAAAAACCTTCCTTCTTCTCTCAGCTCCCAGTTTGCATCATCACATAAATTTCAACATGTATATCAAAAAAGCAAAGAGGCTTCTACAAGCTTCATTTTCTTGCATATAATAATATTAAAACCTACATATATAAGAACATTGAGAAAATAATACATAAAAGTTCTAAATAACCAACTCCCTGGACTCTAATGAATGTCTTGCAATTCGTTTTCCGTTTCAGCTTGCTCTCAAATTTAGCTTCTTAACGAAGAAAATACTTCATTTTCTCAAGGGCTACAAATTCCTTATCTTGCTAACCTTTCCAAATCCACTCCACTGAATCGATGCGAAATGTTTTCTTTTTAATATATCTATATATTTATTTTTTGCTTTGGTTCACAATTTCGAGCAGTATGCAAGTACTCATTTTTTTAACACCTGTAAATATAAAATACTTTGCACGAGTTGTGTACAAATGAGAGAAAATACATTTCATTGTATTTTGTGCTGGCTACTGTCAGCCAAAAGCTAACACCAGCTTACATTTTAATTAGATTTTGAAACGTCTATTCACAATCAGTTGCATGATTTGATTTGAGTCAACCCACATTCTCATGTCCATTTACATTTGTATTTAATGGACACACTGTATCTGTATGTTATGTGTATGTTTGAAATGTAGACATTTATAATACAGTAGAGTGATAAAAACGTAATTGTTTAAGTGCTTTTTAATAAACTTGCAAATCTGACATGGGTTGGAGAAAAAATAGACCAATACGGAGAAGCCGAGGGAAAGAGAGAGAGAGAGATTCAAGAACAAGTTCAACTATACATATCCCAAAGGACCACGTCCTACGGCATGTCATTCAATGTCTAAAAACTCCCTTCCATAACTCTGTCTATTTTTTTCATGAATGCATACCCGCATTGCCATATAGTTTTTTCCTCGTATTTCCATTCCATTAGTTTACGTATTTTAACTATAAAGAATATAAAACGAAATGGAGATGGATCTCACATGTCCTCTCGTATATATTATGGCTCAGTACACTCTCAAATCTACAAGGCACATGTAGTTTTTTTTTTTTGCAATCGCAACTTTTCTGATCTCTCTTTCTCTCTGGCTCCCTCTCCGCAGATGAAGCCAGAGTTAGAACGTCTGGAAATAGGAACACAAACATATTGAATCGGCGGAATATTATCCGGGGGTAAAAGTAAACGCAGAAACGATATCACACTTTACATGTTTAAAGGGCCAATGTGTATCCACGTTCACATAAGCTCTTTGACTTGACTCATCTCATGATCAACTTGAAGTGTCTTGGTCTACTCTGATATTCCAAGAGGAGCTAGAGTAGTCTAGTGAAGTTTGTGTGTATAAATCTCCCCATTATATTTGTAATAGAGTCTAAAGTTGCTTTAGTTTGAGTGGGAGGAGAAGAAAAATATGAAGTCGTAGTAGATAGCCGTACATTTTGAATCTATAAGATATTCATAAGCATGTGTCCACAGAGCAATCCATTTATTACTCTTCATATAGTAATTCTGTAGTTAACTGTATATGCATGAAGTTATACGATATATATATACATATATATAAATGGAGACTAGACGGACAGATATTATGATGACAACGATATCCTGACGATGATGATGACTAAAAAGTTACAACAACAGAGAACCAATGAGTTTGTTCATATCTGTATAGAATAGACCGTACATAATTCATTATTCATAATTCCAAGAGATGCACTTCAAGTTTTCACAAACTATTCCCCCCTGCTTGTAAAATGAAAGAGACACTGAAGCTCTTTGATTTAATTCAGGTCAAGCCTCTCTTTCATCTGACAAATATACCGTGTGTAAAATATGTAACCGAAAGCTCAAACCCAAACCGAAAACCAACATAAATATACATATATAGATATATGTACACACGGATATTTTAAGTGAAACCGAAACCACTACGACTACGACGATCATACCAATTTTGGCTGGAGAAGGAGAATCTAAAGCAATTATGTACGTGGAAAATAACGGACACTTTGATGGCTAACTTAAACTTTTTGTTTTAGGTATCATGTCATATCACAAACGATAACCCAGAGAATCCATATCATTCGCTATATACTTATAATCAAATTTCCTCTCTCTCCTTCGTCTTTTTTTTTGTATCAAACTTTTGACAAGGCAAAACTTTTTGTGGAGACTTTATTTTAAATAACATGACCAGAGTCGAATCAACTTGACTCGACTCTCAACTCAACTCAATTCAACTAGATTACATATGGCAATTTCACAAACTACTGCATCTTTGTCTGTCTCTCTCTCTCCCTCTCTCCACTGTGAGTTGGAACAAAACCATCCTTTCCATTTAATATACATATCCCCTCGTGCGGCCTAAATTAAATTGTCACATTGAACATATCATATACAGATACAGATATATGGATACGGATAGTATACATTTCATTTTGTTAAATACATGTGACATTTTGTGAAGATTAAATAGATTTACGCTGGAACAGTCTTTGTACAAGAACCGCCTCGGTTGGTACTCGCACTCATCGTCTTTAATGTCCTCACGTAAAATAACTTAAGGTATGTTTACAAAACTCGAGTGAATTATTCTGCTCCTGGTTGTTTTTACTTACGCTCTCAACTTTCCTCTCGCATCCCTGTAGAAACTGTAGACTGTGTATAGACATACTTACTACACGTGGAGCTGAGTGGAGTAGAGTAACAAGAGAACTAAAAGAGAAAGAGAACCGCAGCATATCTGTATTGTACAGTGTCACTTTCTCTCTCTCTCTCTCATTTCATTTTCTTTCGGCTGAACTGCCTGACCTACTAGCATTAAACATTGTCAGTTTTTCTTCTGTATAGTTGTATATGTACATGTTTAAACAATACATATACACCAGTACTCAATGTGTATTGGATTTTCTAGCTGACTCTGCTCCGACTTCAAATTCAAAAAATACTCGCTGGTAGTACTGTTCATTTATGTACATACAGATTATTACAGATACAAAACAAATGTATATAGAAAGTAACGGTGGAATGACTTTAAACGCTTTCACTTCTCGTTCTTTCGGCATTGTCTCATTGTTCGTTGTTCCTCTCTCCCTCTGTCTGTCTGTCCCTCTGTCCCTCTCTCTATACTACATTATGCATTATACGTTATAGATTCAAATAGCTTTTTGTACTTATAATCCTATTACATGTTCCCATGTATTGAAAGTAAATCCGAGTAAGTACTCAAATGCATTAAGAAAGTTAAACATTCCTCGTCTGACTGTACATCCGAACATGCTTGGTATTTTTTCCCTTTCCCTCTAGAAAGCATCATGTTATAAAATAAAAGAGAGATGAGAAAATGTAAATCCTCTACAGCAACTGAACTCTGCATACATATAGGAGGTAGAGATAAAGAGAAAGAGAGAAAGAGAGAAAGAGTTGGGAGAAAAGTAGGGAAAATTGTATGGTGCAGTTACAGTCTCAAATCTGACTTTTACCAGCTTATATGCACAATGTCATTTGAATTCATAGCCAAAAAAAAAGTAGGATTGTCTGAGTGCCAAAAAAACTAACCTCGTGCCATGCCGAGCCTCGTGTGCCGTAGCTACTGAACACTGGCGAGAATGAAACTCGTATCGTACGATATATGAACAAAACCCCGACCCAAACATATATATATATTTTTTTCCTCATGACTTTTTTCTTTCATTCCACAAAAAAAGGAAGTATTTGCAACACTAAAGTGAACAGACGAGAATGGTAAGGGAATTCTTGACCGTGTAATTCTAGACTCATCCGTGTATTTACTACACGGATGCATACATATGCATATGTGTATGTGTATATGTGTATGTGTACATATGTATATGTTCAGTATGAGTACATATGTATATGTTCAGTATGAGGCTCATCTAATTTCATCTTCATATGTGTATACATATACCTACATATAAGCTGGAGTTTCTATAGTAATAATTTTCTTTATGATGGGTATCGGAATTCCTAATTCCTAATTTGTAATAGTATACGACATCCTAGTAATAAAACTGACGCATATATACCATATGGGATTATGAACGGCCTTCCTTCCTTTGACAATCTGCTAATTTGACCTGATTTCAAGCTCAACTTATTTAATTAATCACCATCAGCAGCAGTCAGAGGGGCTGCTTTTGATTTTAGACCCACTGCGAAATCCCTAGGTACTTGTGCATTATATTGTATTGTCTCGGTGTTTGTATGTATTATGGTTAGGTCGGGTGAAAATACTGGCGAGGAAAGCAAATGAATATTAGCGAAATTTTAGCCTCAAGCTGTCTCTCTCTCTCTCTCTGTTTCTCTTCGTTCCATTCCCAAACTCTTTTAGTTGGTTCATACATAAGTAATGCATGTATGCATATGATGAAAGTGGAGAGAGCCCAACTTCACATTATATTTCAAACAAATGAGTTTCATCTCATCCTCATCAGACATAAAAATTAGCTTCATGGCTCAAGAAACTTTAGTTTAGCTGACCAAGTAGATTTTGCGTCTGTTGCTCGCCTCGTAAAATTTATGTTGCGGCTGTCTAAATAATCTCTACATACATACACACACACACACACATTATGTATATACACACAAATATATATGTATATAGTATATAAATGTTGTAAAGTCTCCACTCTACATACTCTCAAGTCTCCACTTATATTCATATATGTAGAAAAGTACATGCATCAAATGAATGTGTATGGATATTTTATGCATACATTTAAAACCTCCTTGGGATTGGGAAGACCCAAATTCCATGAAATATGCAATGTTTGAAGCGTTTGGATTATATACAGTCTTTTTGGAAGACAGATAAAAAAAAATATGCCATCTTATAATATCTGCACGCCATCCCCAATCGAAAATCTGAAGACATCCTCTTACACAGCTACGAAAATGAGAGTGGATGAAGATGTAACACAAAAAAAAGTTTTCAAGATATGGAACACAAGAAGATATTTCCCATCATTAATCGATAATTAAATAATGAGCCTCCAAACTCGAGAAGGTGATTGTACATGGAGTTGAGCGTAAATCAACTAGGCAAAAGTATATGGTAAAAAACCATCTTAGCAGTCAAAATCTCTCGAATTTCTTGGTTATTAACTGGGGAATGTGGAGAACTTTAAGAGGATATCCGAGGAATTCAAACTCATACTGAATTTCTTGAAGAAAAAAAAGTTTGCTACCTGAAACCATTTCCCTTATAAAAGTTATAAAACGTATACACTTGGATTGCAATTTTGGATATGGATGAAATATATATGGAGAGAAATGGACCGAAACCTTTTACTCTTATATAGAAGAAAAAAACTTTATATATAAGACTTTTCCCCCCGTATACTTATTTATTTTGGATTGTTCGTATTAATCTCTATGAATTTTCCTTTTATCGTTCGGATCCAACGAGGAAAAAATTCTCTTTACAAGTCGATTGTGATAAAGGCTACACTACTTGAAAGATAAATAGTGTTGAAGAGAGAAGAAGCTTAATATATAATAATTGACTACTTAAGTATAATATATTATTATATAGATAAAAAAAATAGTTGGAGAAAGTAGAGAGGAAAAGAGAGAAAGAAAGTGAGCTTACCACGGCGTCCATGCAATTGGGGAAGGAAGGACAGTGTTCACGGAGTGGGCAATGTACAAATCCCAAATGTTGAAGTAACATTAGTCTTCGTTCTTGATCGAGACGATCGAGGGCTTTGTAGCGAGAATCCTCTTGGAGTATTTCCACCATCTCTCGAACTTGCTGTTGAGTGATTGTAGCCATGGGTGAAGCAGAATGTACAGATGAAAATACCTCCGCATGTTCTAGCATCAACTCAACAAAGGCTCGTTTAGCTTTCTCAATGAGTTCCCTCTGATGTTGTTCATAAATGGACTGGATCTCTTGCCCAGTGAGGGCTTCAAAACACTCATGCCCCATAAACAAAACTTGCAACTCATTCAATGATTTCCCCGGTGTCACGTATGGTGTATTGTCGAGAAGAAATTTAAACTGCTGTCGAAATTCTCCCCGTTTGCGGTCCGCTTGAAGGGAATTGATTAAATTTCTCCAGACCTACCACAAGTGAGAGAGGGGGAGCAAACAAACAAACAAATATTCAAACAAACAAATAAATATTGTACTCAATCTTTTAAATTCTTTATTAGTTTAGTCACAACCAGATACAACAGATTTGAACCTTTCCCTTGTCAAAAGAATTCTTTTTATTCATGGAAAGGAAATGAAGGGAAAGCGAGAGAGAGAGAGAAAAAGAGAAAGGCAAGGAATGCTTGCTGTTCCGCCTTTCATCTGGGGGAAAGGAAAGTGGAAAAAAACTTGTTCATTGTGCTGGATCGTATAGTAGATGGGAGGGAAAGCATAGGGATTTGACAAAGGAAATTAGATTGAGTTCAAACGAATCACATCTAAAATCAACATGAAACTTTCAACATTTCCGAGTTGAACTCGTTTGTTTCACTAGGTAATCTCTCTCCCTTTCAGACTTTCTACTTGAGTAGAAAGCAAATCGTTTCCTTAATAAGTCTTTCAAAGAAATTTCAAAGAAAACATCACCTGTCTATTCGGATTCGGAAAGTAATTCATATGTGTGTAAGTGTGTGTGTGTTTGAGTGGGCGAGGAATCCTATGTACATACACATACATATCTTCACAAAATCAAATTCTTTTTACCAAAATCAAAATCTCGTCTCCCCACTAAGCTTTCTATATATATATATATAATACATACATTTCTCAAGAAGTTTTCAAAATTTATAGAAACTTTTAAGATATATATCTAATACGAACTGTAGAAAACAAAGAGAGAAGGGAATATTTTTGGTATTAGAACAGAAAACTTTATCCTTATTAAAATTAGTTAATCTTTAAAAACTTATTAAAATATTATTGCGTGAGACTTTTCGTCTTTTTCTCCTCTCCAAGTTATCATAAAAACCCCCCGGAAACTCTACACACAAACACACACATAGACAAAAGTTTCAATAATATTGAGCTACCTACTGACAGAGTGGGCTAGACAAAAACCAACCAACGAACGAATAACGAAGAAGGCATTGCCATAAAATTGTCTCGTAAAATAAATAGGAAACAGCGGGGTCGTCCTATATAAAAGTATGTACGAGTTCCCATGTAAGCGCGCAAATAAACATATACACGCAGTGTTTATACAGTGTTATAAAGAAAGTAGTGAAAGTACTGACCGTTTCAGCCTCCGCCATGGAAAGTAAATCCAATGGAATGCGATGATTTTCCCTGTTGTTCGTTTCAGTGGAAGACTCCGAACCCCAAGTCCAATCTGTTGGAAAAACAGATTATTTCGGTACAAACTAGTTGGATTTTATGTCGTATTACGCAGAGACAGGCAGACAGACAGATGGTGAACCGCCGTAGAACGGCGGGCTTCTCCATCTAAAGTGTTCTAATACAGAGAATATCTAGAACTAAAAAATATATATATTAAAAAAATAAAATATAATACCTGTTTCAGGCATTAAACCACTTGGGGCCGTTGCAAAGTAAATCGAGCACTCTGGGTGCTCTTTGATACGTTGAACAACCATCTCCCAAGGCTGTGACTCAGGCAGCGAGTCTGGAAATAAACCTTGTAGGATCTCTGGCAATCGTTCCAAGTAACGTCTCTCACGGCGGGACAGAAATTCATCTTTGAGTCTTTTTAAATGTCGTCGAAATAACCGCTGAGCACAGTCCTCACCAAATAACTCCATGTACCTTCACAAAATATGAAACAATATATTTCAATATAAGTAAACTACATCTATGTAACTTGCCTTTTTGCATTCCCTCATTCCCTTCATAAAGATATACATATTCAATAAAGATTTTTGTCCAATGCAAAATTGTCAACAGACAAATCCAAATATACAACAACCAATACAAAATACAAACGGTCAATTTTGAAACGGTTAGTAATGTAAACTCAATTCAATCGGAGACGAAAAGATGATTCCATGAATGCATTTCCTTTCGTACATTTCCCAAATGTTATTATTGTGGAGTGCATGGCTTTTCATTTGTGACAAATTGAATATTTCTGAACATAGGGTTTACCTTTGAAAAGCAGGATATTTGAGGAGTTCTCTATAGACAGGTGTCCAAACGGCTCTATGATCTGTGACATGAGATTGTATCAACGCTTGGAAAGAGTCGGAGACGGAGTCTAACATTTCTTTACGATTCCTTGATGTTTCATTATAGGACAGCGGTCGTATTCGATTTTTAACTCGATCTATTAATTGAGCTAGGAGCAGAAAGGCAGAGTCCACATTCACATTCTCATGAGCAGACGTCTCCACTATGGGAATATTTAGTTGACGAAATTCTTTACGGCTCACAAGCTTCTCTGCTTCCTTCACATACGCTTCACATGCTTCATCATTTTTTGTAGTGACTAAAACAATGGGTTTCTTTGTACGAATTATATTAAAAAGTATGGCAGCTGAAAAATCCGTTTGTCTATCAATGGAGCGACCTGAAATTGTTTACAAAAGAAGTAAAAATATATTTATATATATATAAATATTGAAACTCAATCACACTTGTCTTTATAATAAAGGAAAGGGATTCAGCATTAGAATTTCGATTTTCAATAACATTTAAAATTTCCAGATTCTTATACGAACTGTACGAGAGGTATCTTTGAGACGAATCGTATTCAAAAAAGTTTCAAATTAATTACATATATACTACACCCAAATAATAAAAATCGAAATATATCTGCATGGTTTTGTGATGTCAATAGAAAATATCCAAACTTGAAGAAGTCTCTTGAAATTTCAATAAACTCTAGACGCTAGACAAATCAAAGGAGCATAAATCAAAGAAAGATGAAAAAAAATATACGTTTTCGACTTTATACAAGAAAGTAAAAGCAATACTCAGACTGTCTTTCCTTCCACAAATAGTACACAAAAGAAATGAGAAAAAACTGGAGAGAAAACAATTTCCTAGAGTCAAGAAATCAATAAAAGGAAAATATGTTGGTGTTGGTCTACCTACACAAAAAAAAGGATGTATAATAATGTTAAGACGAGAAAGCTGACATTCATTTTTTTTTGTTTGTTTCTTATACGTTTGATATATATAGTTGAGGTGCATTTGAAAATAGTATTGCAGTCAATAACTGACGAGTTTCTTACAAGCTCAATTTCATGTACTACACAACTTATAAGAATAAAATATACATAAACATGGAATATATCCAGCTTGTTCTAGGAATAATATTAGGATAAGAGTCAATAGTTTGATTTAAACAAGTTGGTTTTTTTTGATATCCCTGATGTTGGTTGTGTATGTACATACAGAGTTCCTGGAACAGTTAACTGTATATTGTATTGAATAGGTACTTGGAACTACAGAGAGACTTGGAAATTCAATTATGAGCTAGAGCAAGATAGGGAAAGAAACACAGAAGTAAGTGTGTGTGAGAGAGAAAGAAAGAGAGAACGACAGAAGAAAGAAAGAACAGAGAAGGTAAAGAAAAACTCTAGAAAATTTCCAGTTGGAAGAGAAAGAGAGAGATGACTCAAGAAATAAAATACGAAGGGAAAAAGACTAGGGGTGTATAATATAAAGAGGGAGACTTGAAGAGAAGAAAGAGCCGTTTACCTGGACATGCACTGACGTCGTAGACGACAATGAAGCCATCAATCTGCACAATAAAAAATAGAATGGATTAGTGTATAAAACACGAATATTTCATAGTTCACATACAACTAAATACAAGTACTGCAACTTCATATCCGGAATTTTTTTTGGCACCATTTTTCTACGTTTGAATTTTGCATATGTACACTTCTATGGGTGGCGCGCACGGAGTTAAAATGAAATATTACTTATTTTTGCAAAATGTGTTGCTGTAGACGTAAAAAGAATAAATGAAATAAAATAAAAGAATGGTTGTGTAGTAGCTACTTACCGTGAGTTTTCCATCCGGCAAAACTTTTTGTTCATACTCTTTCTCTATCCCAAGTTGACTCTTACAGATATACATCAACTTTTCAGCCGAAAACAGCCGAGTAGACGAACATCTTTTGACATATTGCTGCTGGCCCTACAAGAGAAAAATAGTTTTACTTATAGCCATCACAAATCAAATACTTATCAAAACACTCATTCGTATTCTGATCAATCATTAATACACAACTACTATACTACTACTTTTTTTTGATATCACTGATATTCGAGAGGGAAACGGGAACATGAGTTGATTGGTATCCGTTTGATTCTGATACTATCAGAACCAGAGCAAGAGCATAAGAACTTGACACTACACAGACTACACGTACTAGAATATCGTTTCTGTAGAAGGAAATGTCATCTATAATAAATACACACATGTCTGTATATGAACCATGATATGTATTATCATGGTATTATCCCTATACTTACTACATATGTGTACGTGGGATTCGGTGGAAAGAATTGAACATTATGACGACTAAAATGATCAAGTTGTCATTAAAGTTAAATTATCTTAGGTCTCAATATACTACACGACCACATTTATTATTTACACATGTAGTCACTCTTTGTTTTTGGAGACGTATTATATTTTCTAGACAAATAAGATGATGATGATAATGATGATGGAAATTGCGTGACTGTTTCCTTGTTTCAGGTTAGCTCGTTGGGCTTATGGTATATAATATGAGTTCAAGTCCAAGGGCTTTGGTTTGGGTTGGTTTGACTATGTTCAGTTTGAAGTTACATGGGTTGTCGCTTAGTCAACAAATAAATGAATCTCATGGTTCGATACGCTATGAAATTGGATTAGTTATTGTATTATTTTGAGTCTTTGCTCTTGCTCTTGCTTTTACTCTAACTTTAGTTTTGACTCTAAATTTTAGAGTCTAAAATCGTATGGTACACAAAATTATACCAAGAGTTACATTCAAAATATATATACAATGTTCAAGGTTTTGAGGTAGAAATGAGATTGACAAATATTGAATGTTGAAAACATGGGGGAAGAAAACTCAGTTAACTGTATAACTTGACTAAATAAATACTAAACAAATATACGAGTAGGAAAATCCATGATGAAAAGGGAATTTGAAGAATTATTAAAGAATTTTGTTTCTTTTTGTGTGAGTATTACTTTGAATGGTTGAAATGTTGCATCGTCAATAAATTCGGTTTGTTCAACAATATTGAAACCAATTTCAGGACTATCTTCAATTGACTTGGTCGCGTAACCCCAGTAGAGAAAATGGTCATTGTTCACTACACGGCCAGAGAAATCCGTGACAGACAGGACGGAAATGTGTTCAGGGAAGTAATCGTCTGCTCTTGACCGGATGAATCGGTTACATAGGCACGATTTTCTATATCATTCCACAGAGATTCCCTTTTATTTTACTTGTATATTGTCAACATTATTATACTTTTTCAGCATTTTGGAGCCTTACAACACTATATAGCTTCAAGTAATAAAGAAAAATGAGAAACTTACCCGATTCCGATTTGTCCTTTATCCCTTTCGATACCTACACACAGATGAACATAAAAATATCATCTCAAACATTACAAGCCAACAAAACATTTTTCATAAAAATACTTCATGTGTGCTTTGTTATTTTTTTAAATATATTACTAGGAATATCATTCCGAATTTTGTATTTGTTATTTCTTAAAACTAAATAGACACATATATAATGCAGAGTATATTTGTATTTGCACGCTTGATAGTACACACGAAATAATTTCCACGACTAGAATAGTCCATGGTCAAATTGCAAACGAATTTCATTAAAGCTTCTGCATCACTAGCTACACATCCACTTTGCTCCTGTACTAATCCACAGTTTGGATATTCCATTTGGTGAATAAACAAGGAAAAACAAGGCAGGTACATATAACTATCTCACAGCAGAATAAATTGGAAAACAAACTTTTACATGTACATACATAGACATATAGTTCAGAATTCAGAAATAATTGAGTGGATTTCCTGAAAACTCCTGTAGTATCTAATGAACAATTTAATTTTCCCTGTACGATCCCACACACATTTTCCCTTTTTCACTTAACAAAATGCAAGATGGTTCAAGGCTACCTACTAAAAAATAAATAAATACTGAAATGTCCCAATCTCCTGTTGTACGAGAAAAAGTACTCGTCATCATTCATTTAGCACATCTCCATTTCTGATCTACATTTAAAATTATGCAGCAAACAACGGAGAATGAACGAGACACGAGGAAATTAAAAAACTCTCCTATCGTATACATACCCAACATAAATAGAATGTGTACAGTACGGTATACAGCGTATAGTTAGGATTTTGGGTGTGTACGATTCGTTTTGCAAGTCCTGAATTGAACCGTGCGTTTTAATGTTATGACCACTATCATATTTAACAACTGTATGTGTGTGTCAGTGTGTATATGGTAGGCATTTGAAGAATATTTGAAGTGGAAGCTTTTAGGAACAAGCAAACGATTGAGTGCAGAGATATGATGATGTGCTTGTTCAAATATATTAATCGTTCTAAGTAATAAGAATAGACACTCGACTGACATGAATCCTCGAGTTTAACTCGAGTTTTTCTATTTGAAAAGCTAACGTGACTCATGATGGTGATGATCATCATCATGACGATGACAAGTAAGCAATACTTCATTTGGACATCCGGTCCCGGTTTTCATGTTGACTTTACGCATTTGGAACATGTTATAGGAAAAGACCAAGTCAAAGTCGATGAAGAAGCAGTATAAGAAGGAGACGAAAGAAGATGAAGACGACGAAGAAAGGCAGATCGAGAGAGTGAGCTAAGCTAATAAAACCTGTAGAATAGAAAATCATCTTGAAGCTTTTCCCATTCAACCAAAGAATAAGGTGGAGATTGTTCTTGTCAACTTTGTACTCATAAAGACCTTCTTACGACTATTTTTTTCTTGGTCTTCATCGTTTCGTTTTCTTCTTTTCTTTGTCACTTTAGTCAAACTTACACATATACTCTTCGTTTTTTTTTTTTTGCTCACTTGACTTTCTATAGAGGCAATATTTGTGAATGCGTCTATATATGGACACATATTCCAAATCTTTTAACATTATTCACACTTGAAAGAATTGCTTATTGCCTGCTAAACTACTAAACAGACTAGTGACAACTTGAGTAAATATTGGATGGATTCATGTTACGTTTATTTCACATTTTTATGCTCTTTTTCGCTCTTCTCTCCGGCTCTCTCTCTCTCCATTGAATTAAACGACGAGTAAATGTACTCACACACAAAAGAACTACATAACAGTTTAATGGACACATATGAATGCAATATTACCGTAGAGTGTACACTACTGTACACTATGTATGTATGTATGTATATACACTCATTTTCTTCCGACAAAATTGCAAAGGCATGAATGGAATTCATGATTTACTAGCACGTCAACATCACATTATATTGTGTCACGCAGATCTAAATTAATATGTACAAAATCCATGCTTGCACTATACAGACTCATGTACAAATGTAATTTTTTTTTCGGTAAAGAGCTACATGAAATCAAGGTTAACATTTACTACTGTACTGTAGATTTCATTTTTTCATTCAACATCTCGGAAAATTTGTTTATCGATTAAACAACATACAACTACGTTCCACATACTGAGAATGACATGGGATCTGCACGTCAAAGAATTTGAGCAAATATAAGATTTGACTAACTATAAAGATCGACGTTACTTTTAACAAGTACCATCAAAAATTCATTAGTCATTAGGAAAGTTAATTGATGGGCATTAGGGAGACATGTGAACTCTGTGATTACATGCACTGTAATTTATTGTTCACAAGATTTTATGGTGTGCGCTGATTTGTATGAAGTAAAAAGCAATGTCGACATGATGATTTCATTTATACCTGTAATTACTATATAAATTACTATCTCTCCGTATTTGCAATACATTAAGAAACCATTTTAATATCATTAAACACCATTAATGATTAATGGTGTACGCACGGCTAATAATTCTTTGAACTACTCCAACAAAACAGACACTAACTCTGATTCTAAATTTGTATTAATTAATACGTGTTAGCACAATCACAATCCCTGTTCATACTGCAGTAAAGTGCACGAAGGTCATTTAAATACTTGTTTAAAAATGACGAGTCTAACATTGACATGGTCCAAAATTCAAAACACATTTCTTACCAACTAAAATATATATAATATATAGTAAGTCAACTTTTTAAGTAATATTGTACGTTGGATATTGAAAAAGCTGTACTGTAGCAAAACAAAGAACAACTAAATGATTTATGTAAATGTTGATATAAGGAATGAAGAATGCGTGTAGTATGTATTTATTTTGTTAGTCAAGATAATGGAAAAATGAGTCACCTGACAGCCCGACTACAGCCACATTAAAAACTTTTGTCGAGTCTCCCCTCCGTGACATTTGAGTATATTTTATATAAAACTATGAAGATTTTTAATAATGAATAGAAGACACTGATTTCTGAATTTTTGTCTGGAACATTCTTGGAGTCTCCAATATCATTCTTCTTTTGACGAGCTTTGATTTTTTTGAACCTTCTTTATAGCTTTGAGAATGTATATAAAGTACAGAACTTTTCTTGTAGGATTTTCTTGATACTTTATTTATTTTTCGTTACTTTTGTAATTTGAAGTAAGTATCTTGCTTACAACTTATTTTTTCATTTATATTGTAAATTTCTTTAAGGTTTCAGACTATGCACTCAACTTGAAATTTCATTATTTTTTCTTCTTCACTCTTGTTTCCCTTTGTATACGTATATCAAAAAAACTCAATTTTTCACTTCATTTGTCACCACTTCACTTTATAAATTGGGATCCAGATGACACAGCACAAATGTATACACACATGAATGTATATATAATATATATACAAGTTTCATTTAACATAAAACTTTTGTGACACTATATTTTCCAGGAATGGTTAAGTATTCAGATCCAGCAAAGAAAAAAAAACAGTAAAAAAGCGGTGAACCACTCACTATAAAACAAAGAAAGAAAATTGAAAACGGAAATTGACGACGAAGATGAGCACCGACACTTTAGAAAAACTTTGTGAAAATGTAAAAACTTTTTTTTGCTTGCACACAGATCAAACTATCTGTATATATCGACGTTTTTTTCTTCTTCGTTCAAGTCCACAGTCTCAATTGTCCAAGAAAAACAAAATCAGTCTAGTCAAGTTGTCTTTTGCTACCTAAAATAATCCAAAAAAAAAAAATGACACACAATTTGTCAATTATATATACATTCAGTTCAGATGATTCATCCACGAGTAACAAATTAAATGGCAATTTGAATTTGATTTTTGATTCACTTTTTGCACTTTAAAATCTTTATTAAATCTTCTTGTGAATGATCAAAAGTTTTGATTCGGATCAAAAACACTATAATATAGAATTTAGATGTTTGTCACTGTATTATATATTTTGTGTACAAAATTTTTGGTATTAAGAGGAAGATTGGTTAACAGTGAACCGGAATGGAATTGACACGGTGTACAGTGAGTGTAGATGAACAGGATTAAAAATGCTGTATTAAAATGTATAATATTAAATAATGAAATGATCGGTTTTTTTGTAAATATTATTATTACTTATGTATATATATATTTATTTTTTGCCTGGTCATGAGATCACGGTCTTGGAGCCGTATACAGTCGAATGAGAGAATTATACTGCTGTTGCTTCAGTCGGTGTCGGTGGCTCCTGCTATTCTATTCTCCTTCGGTTTCTCGGAGTTTTCGGATCGGGTCGGGTTTCTCGGTCGGTCGGTTGTGTGCGAGAGAGAGAGACCGAGAAAAAAAAAGTACATATAGAAAGGAAGAAACGACGACGACGACGGCGAGAGAGACGACGGAGACTGTGAATCTATATATTATATAATATTTTTGATGTACCTACATATATATATTTTTCCTCTTTTACACACAGCTGAAAATCCTATTCATCGATTTCTCTGTCTAAGGTTGTCCAGCTTCAAAGTCTGCGTAGTGCGAGATGCAGCTATCGAAATTCGTCGATTCTCTCTGGGACGAAGTTCAAAGCCTCTAACCATATGCCTCGCAAAAACAGAGAGAGAGAAGAGGAGGCCAACACACACACACTTTTACACTGCTCCCATACAAAAGACGAAAAACAAAAAAAACGCATTGGGTTTCCATATATTATCATCCTCTATCTAAGATATATATAGCTGCTTAGAATTCTTACGAACACCACAGTCTCTCCGAATAAAATTATATTATTCTGTATAGTAGTTTGAAAGAGTCTTCATTTTTTTCAAAAGTTACGAAAAAACCGTTGTACAATGCGATATTATTATCATTATCATTTTAACAAATGGCTATAGAATTTGGGACTTTGCCTGTCTTAAATAGTCTTAATCCTTCATTGACTTTGTAAAATGTTATCTCCTGTGTCGTATGTATAGTAGACGCAATCATGAAAATTGCATCGTCGTTAAATAATAGACAAACCTTCACAATGAAAAAAAAAACAAAATGTTCATTTTTTTGAAACCTTTCAATTCAATATTTGAATAAAAGAAAAGAGCAAATTATGTGGAGTATATATACACATATAATTGTGTACCTATATCGAGGAATATTTGTTTTACAATCTAACTTGTCTGCATTGTCTGCATATTTGATTTCGACTCTCCTTTCATTTTGTTTTGTCCGTCCACACACTCAAAGCTCATTTAATTTCCAAATATCTATACATAAAAAAAAGGCTTTGAATGTCTTTTCCACGTATATAGGTATAGCAATAGAGTCGTGGACAGTGTATACGACAGTCGACGAACCTATAAATGTGTGGATTTGGTGGATGTTCATGCAGACACATATACACACGGGAATTTGGATCATAAAATAAAATCTATTAACATTTTTTACACACCCGAATAACCTCACATGTTTTATTGTCCAATAATTTTATGCTTGGATCAAACCTCGGGTGTACGCATGAGATCAAATAGAATGTTGGGATTTGCTTTCTCTATTTCTATTTCAATTTCTCTCTCTCAGTCTCTCAGCAATGTAGTACAATTTACGATTATAGCTGTGTATACATAAATACACATTGGTTAACTTGGGTATTATGTATATGAAAAGGTGTTGTCAACTTTTATTACTCATTGACAAATATATCTACTAGTCGAACATGAACATGGACATGAACAGCGAAAGCGACAGGGGAATGTCAACAAAAAGACAACAAGTTATATGTATACATTTGAATGTACATTTACATTTACATTTTAATAATAAAAGGCACAAAATTTTACGAGGGAGGCATTGAAACATGAAGTGACCTTATAACTTGGTACATTCTATAGTGAGACTATGAGTATAAGGACAAAGGGCTTTTGTATTTTGTATGGAAAAAAGGTAAAAGAAAATATATGTACATATATACATTCGATATTTGAGATGCAAAAGTTTTGACACGTATGGAACGGATCGAGATGTGAATCTGAGACTGCGACGAAGAGACCAAAGTACATGTGAAATCGTAATGGAAATGTGAAATGAGATTTTGAAGGAGAAAGTAGAGAGGAGAACGAGAGAGAGAGAGAGAGACTGTGAGAAAGTAGTACAAGAAAGGGAAAAAGGGAGACTACTAAGAGAAAATAATAATTAAGCGGATTTGGTAGTACATTAACCCTGTTGCCGTTGGAATGGTTGAGTGCCTCTCTCTCTTTCTTTCTCTCTCTCGCTTTGGTATAGGAGTTTCAACTCTCAGCCGAAAACCAAAGACTGAATGCAACTGTCGTCTTTATTCAATACCAATAGCATGTGAAAAAGGAATCGGAAGGATTTTTCCCAGCCGAGGCAAACCAACGTTGAAGAATAGAAAGCGAGAGGAAGAGAGAGAGAAATAGACAGAGAAAGAGAAAGAACAAGAGAGAGAAAGCTACATAATAATGAGAAGAACTAAAGGATAAGAGAGTGGAAGAGAGAGAATGAGAGAGAATGAAAATGAAAGCCCATCCATATTTATGTATGTGCATGTACCCACACAACTATCGTGTATATATATATCCATCTCCATTATATACATGTTTTCTTCCTTCTCCTTCTCTGACTTACTTTTAATGCCCACAAATCTTAGTCCGCTTAAGGATTTCCAGAGGCAGAGTAAATGGGACGATCCGGATGGACGAATAAAAGCATGAAGAGAGAGGGAAAGAGAGAGAAAGAGAAAACCCCCGAAACTAAATCATGTATAAGAACTAGAACGAATGAAATACTGTTAATTGAGTTTAAAAACAGAGACAGAGCTCTGTCTCCATGTAATACGAAAAACTCTCCATATGTTTTCTCAGTTTTGTTATATATTTGTGTTGAAGATGTTGAACAAACAAGGGGGAAAGAAAAAAGAAAAATTAAGAATTTAAGCATGATAATACAGAAATGACAAGTCATTTCATCTTGTGCCTTGAACGCGCCAAGTATTTTTACCCAAAAATCCGTTTTAATTAACGGGATGATTATTTTATATGGTGTGTTGGTCATGAATAACATTCATTATTAATTGTCTATGAACGATTGTATATGAACGATTTCCAAGCGTTGACAGATTGAAAAATTGTAAGAAAAAAAGTGTTCAAGTTTTGACAAGTGTGTTAATTTGAAGTGCAATAAAATCTACTTAGATTTGGTGAGAAAATCAATTGAATCAATTCTAGACTCAGATTCCGCATCTCTTTGGTTTATATTAATCTTTCTTGTGGATTCAGCTTTGTTTCATTTCATATATTTTATATCCATACATAGTTGGTCCAAGACTCAAAGAAGAATGAAAAATTCTTTCATTTCTCGCTTGGGTTTACCCCCACACATATATAAATTCCATATATAGTTGGTAACTGCGGTTCGTGGAGTCATGTATATGATGAGAGTATAAAGCACTTGTTGAGTGAACGAGAAGAATCTTTTGACACAAAAAACATTATCTTGTCTCAAACGCTGTGTCTGCCTTCACTTTCCACACACTTTCCCCTTCCCTCCCCTTAAGTTTCCGAAACAACAGACTATGCAAGTCTATTGTAAACCCATAATACTTGCACCATATATATATAATAAATAAATATCAATATGTATATATACATGTTTCCATAATTATATTATGGAAACGCTTGTAACTCGAGTCTCTCGCTGTCTCTTTCTCTCTAGTCAGATTCCATCTCAGATATATTTGGAAGCCTTCAACGTTCATATTAACAATGTCATATTGGTTCCGCACTTTGGTTCAACTTTCTCCACACTCACTCACACGTCTACACAAAAGGATAAGCCGAGAGAGAGAGAGAAAGAGAGAGAGAGAAGGCATTTCCCTATAGTAAAGTTGAAATCTTTGTGAACTATATATATATGGATATGAATGCATCATATCATACATATTGATTGTATATATATGCATGTGCTTGTGTGGAGGGATTTTATCATATATATATAAAATGAGAGTGAAAGTTGTGAAACATGGAAAGTCTACTGACTGTCTATCTGTATATAGTCAGTCGGCCTCCTTCTCCTTCTCCCACTCCTTCCTTCAACACAACATAATAATATGCATTGCATATTATTATTATCATCCTCATATATACTGACTTTATAGTTTACACTTTAACACACACAAAACTGTCAAAACCTTTTATAATGTTGAGAGAGAAAACCAAAGGATTCTCCATGCTCATGCTTTCCCATTATATCTCTATATAATATGTATGGTTTTATAATGTGGAGGTATGTTCATGTTCTAGGTATATGTAAATGTAAATAATATGAGAGAAGGGGAGAGAGAGAGAGAGAGAGAGAGAGAGAGAGAGAGTGAAGAGTTCCAATTCTCGCCATTTTGCCATTTTGCCAAAGACTGAGACAGAAATGGGGAAGAAATGGAGAGATAAGGATTGAGATGGAGAGAATAAACTTTCTCTGATATCTCTGGCATAATATATGATCGTGTATATATTGTGATGCTCTTGGTTATGTTGTCGGCGGGTGAAAACGAAGGAAAACGATGGAAGAGGAGAATAGGAAAAAAGGAGAGGATGCAAATGGTCTCAGACTCTCTACTCTCACAAAAAAAGAGTAAAGGCGTGTGTGTGTGTGTGTATCTGTACGTACAATAGTGTATGTATTCGGTGAACGGGGTTTTTTCCGTGTGTAAACATAGTGTTGTAAAAGTGTAAACTGAAAACTGAGAACTGCTGGAGAAAAAAATTGGAGCTTTTGAAACTTGCCATGCTTTCTTCCTTGACAATGTTGTCCTACACTTGACATGTAGTAGAACAAGTAGAGCGCACACCCTTTACTCGTACTATTTTTTCTGCATAGATTATGCATACACACAGATGAAAGAAAGAAAGAGAGAGAGAGAGAGAGAGAAGAAGCCCAAGATATTTTGCAGTCGTTAATAGGCATGGAAATGGCTCTGCCTGTTTACATTTACATAACCACCAACTTATCCCTAGTCAACCGGAACAAATGAACAGCAAGCAACTGGGTTTCAACCTTCAGACACACCAAGTTTTCCCTTTAAAATTCAACCTCGGAACAAATGTATGAAAGAAAACACATGAACTACAAGCTACGGGAGAAAGAAAACGGAACAAAAGCACTTCCTAATATATGTACATCAATGTACGTGGAGAGAGTGAGAGAGACACCACCAAAAAAAAAAACCTGTAGTTCATGGTAGGAACTTTAACTTGAAGGAGAAAATAGAAGGAGTAATAATACAATAATAATAATAATCACATCTGTAATGCTTGAGCAAAGAAAGAATAATCATAAGTCATATAAGAAAACATTCCGACAGGTCGAGTCGCTCAAAAAAGTTAAATATACATTTTTTTTCTCCAAAGGAAATCATTGACTTTCTTTGATGGCTTTCTCTTGAGCCTATTTTTTCATTTACTGTAAGAAAGTTGTTTTTACCTTTTTTTTAAATTTATTTTTAGAATCTTAATGGCAGACTAAAAACAACAATTAACAACATGTTTTTTTTCATCATGTCAGATTTTTCAGAGGCTCGTGAAAATTAACAAGTTCTCATTAATGTATTAATAATATAATACTACTGAAATGATGTGTTTATAAATTTTTTTAATTTCCAACATTGAGATGGAAGGAAACGTACGATATGCATATATGTGAATCATGAATACAATTAATTTTATTATGAGCTCAAAGGGATTTATGGCGAAGCACATTTAAGATGATTCATATAGTCTTCTACATATTATCTTTTGCTCTATTTCTTTAATAAAATCATGTATTTGCATGGGAAAACCTCTTTTGGGCATAAATGAAGGTTTATAATTTACAACAAAGCCTTTTGAGTAGTTTTATGGTGAAAGGGAAATGAAAGACGGTTGGCCAAAGACGGCTGAGAATAGAGAAAGTCATCTTTGTACACATTTAGTTGTAAAGCATATCTTTTGACTACAATCTAAAACGAAAATCTAATAAAGGATCCGTATACATGTATTAAAGTAGTATTTATATCGTATATAAGTAGTAAGCGAATCATGTACTATATTGAATGTAGAATAGAGCGAAAAAAAGAAATTGGGACGGTGCCTTATTCCTTGGTCGTTGGTGTTGTTAGTTCCGTTTGGACTCCATCTTTATCAGTCAGAAAAGTAGTTCCCAATTTTGTACAGAGTTCTCTCTGTCTATCTCTCCCTTCTCCAAACTCTGACATCAGAGAATCAGAATGGGAATCGAAATCAGCATCTCAATCTGACCTGACTTCTTGCACTTCACTCCACTCTCAAACCAAAGACATTGGCAAAAGGCAAAAGGCAAAAAAAGGAAGCAAAAAATAAAATCTAAACTATAGAAAACAGAAAAATACTCTACACACGTTTTTCTCTAATGCTAATAGAATCAAAAAAAAAAGATAGAAAAGGAAACGACATGTTATTCAAATGTATATACTTACAGAATATTTGAGAGCAAGCACCGAAAAATACAAAATAGAAAATGTGCGCTTTCTCATGCACAGTCAACGACGAGAAGATGAGTCGGAAAAATTTATTCCAGTCAAAACAAAAAACGTGGATCTGTGTGCAGTTCTCTTCTTCTTCTACTCTTTTCTTCCAATGTATCTGTATAAGCATCTCTGTAATGTTTTTGTCTCTTCGACGCTTTCGCTCTCTCTCTCTCTCGTTTGTTCCTATTCTTTCATTTCTCTCTCTCTCTCTCTCCGTCTCTTCTCTACAGTTTTATGTACCTGAGTTGGGATTTTATTAAAAGAAAGCTGTAACCATGTGTGGCTGTAAAAGGACGGAGAAAGAGAGAGAGATTCTTAGTAGGGTAAGTTAGGAGAGTATTCCATGTTTTTTTCCGAGTCGCAAATTGTACTCTTCTCATGATTTGATCTTCGTCTTTGTCCTTATCGCTCTCCTGCTTGGATGAGACACATCTGCTCATGTACACACACACACACATACAAAACTCCATGCTATTAGATACAAATGCGTGAGTCTCATGCATACATTTCCTTCGCATTTGCTCCAAAAATCGAATGGCGACACTAAAGGTTTCTCTCTCTCTCTCTGTGGCTCTTGACTTCACCAGAGAGGCAAACAGTGAAAGCCAGGAGCATCGACAAAAGTATACCCTATATGCACACACCCCCAGATATATTCTTATTTGATAGAGTATTTCATGTACATGGATTTTAGTAGGGAGAAAGCGTTTCTCTTGTCGGCTGATTTATACACGTACATGATGTTGCTCATATTCCTCCATGTTGATGAGTGTGGAGTCTGTGGGGAAGAAGACAAGAGACAAGAGACGAAAGATAGACGTTCTATATATAGTTGAGGAAAAATTTCATGGGAAAAAAGAAGCAAGTTGAAGAATCCGATAGAGAGAGAGAGAGAATGAGAGAGAGATATTTATGGTGAAAGCACATTGCCAAGGTATAAAAAGATTGCATGACTAAATCCACTATCGAATATCTCCCAAGTGGAAATCGCTATGCTATAATTTGGCATAAAACCCACGCTCTCTCGCTCACAATGGAGAATGTACAATAGGTATACAACTTTTTTTTTTTTTTAGAAACTCAGATCTCATTGTACCTCTTTAAACACCGGTGTAGTTTTTCTTTCATGGACTCACGACGATTCCTGTTTCCCTTTTTAGCTTCCAAAATCTAAACTCATCGAATTATTACAAAATTACAAATATTTGCAACACAATCCGCATAAGAACCCAAACTCAAATGAGCCCTAATTCTATGTTGTGTTGTAACTTTCATCCGTCATTAAAAATGTACATATTTAGCAATATAATCAGTATAAAAATGTATTTGTATAAAGGATCAAATAAACATTTGGGTGTAAATATGTGGGCGAACAAATCCCGACTTGTACATTTCATTTTCTCTCTCTTCCTTCCATGTACAAAAACAAATGTGTACAAAGTTTCAAATTAGGGATGTGGAATTCATTCAGTTTGGTTACCAAACTTTACTACTCCTTGAAAATGACTGTGAATGTGGAAAAAAAAGAAGAGAGCGCTGAGAAACCGTGAATATGCTCAAGTGGAGGAAACTTTGTCATCTCATGAGATTCTCTCACTACATATACAGAGTTGCTCATCTTATTATTTTTTTGACTGTAGATATGTATATGAATTATGTACAGAGGATTTTAGTGGATATGTGGCAAACACTATAAAGGAAAGAAGTATATATAAGTACCTAATGGTGAATTCTCACCATACAAACAAGTATACAAAGTGTACATACGCTGGAGATGGAGAATCCCAACTTTTCTCCATTGCTGCGTGTGAAAGTGAATGTACAGAAAAAAATATAGGGATGATCCAAATGAATGATGAAAAAAAAGGAAGTAAGTTGCGTCAGTCAACAAATTGATTTAGTAGAGCAACAGGGTCTTCACACGCTCAGAATCTATTTTTTATTCACTTTTTCTTTGTCACATCTCCTCAATCTCATACAAAATATTTTGTGTACAAAAGGTTTTGCTTAAACTCTTTCCTTGTGTCCGGAATTCAATATATGCTCAAATAATCTCTCATTCCCATTCACTCTCCTTTTCCTTTCCTTATTATTATTATTATTATTATTATTATTACAATATTTTCTCACGCTTTCTTTCTTAGTTTTTTTTGCTTTTTGCTTGAGTATAAATTTTTCCAATTTCACGAAAGTCGAGCAAGAAGAATAATATTACTCGGTCTATATATAATAGAATTCAAATTTCAAATTCAAGGTGAGTCGAACGTGGAGAGCTGACTTTCGTTCGCCTGTGGATGTTATACACACACACACACAAAAAAGAAAGTTGGTTATTAGTGTAGAGATATGAGACACTTGACGGGAATACGAAATGTAGGTTGAAATGAAATGGATTAGAGATAAAAGCAGGTGGTTTGGCTTGCTCTCCTCTCCTCTCAATTTCTCATTTCCCATTTTCCCATTTAGGTCGCATGGTGTACAGAGCTCAGCTAGAAGCTTGAAGGCTTTATGCTTTACCATTTCACTCATCTTCCTTCCGTCTCCTCTCTCTTCTCTCTCCTCCTTCTCCTTCTCCTTCTGCTTCTCCTCCTCCTCCTCATCCCATGACAAAGGAGCAAGGAAAAGAGACAGAGACAGACAGACAGTGACAATGGGGCAATGGCAGTATAGAATGTAGAATGAAAGTGTTCATGAGGATCTCTCTCATCATATTTCATATCACATTTTACTATATATAAATATATCTTGTAGTCAGATACGTTTCGTTTATACTTACCTACTTGTATTCTCACATATATACATGTAAGTACTTTTACACATTATTTCTCTTCGTATGTATAGATATTTTATTGTGAAGTGAGAGACCCTGCCAAAGTAAGAATGACAAAATGAAGGAAATTATGTACGAAAGGACAATGGAAGCACTTTGTGATTAGCACATACGTGCGTTGCATTCTAACAAAAATTTTAGCTCTCTCTCTCTCTCTCTCTCTCTCTCTCTCTCTCAGTTTTCTCTTGTAATAAAGAGAAAATGAAAATAGTCCGAGAGACCAGTGGTAGTGGCAGTAGACGAAATTGGGCTTTGTCTATTTGTATTTGAGCGAGTAGCACAGACGCATATCCGTATATGTACTTTTACTATACCATATACACAAATTCACATGTGAGAGCGATCCGATGCATTTCATTGCTCCCTGTGTGGAAGTACATAGAGAGAGAGAGAGAGACAGCGAGATGCATCTATGAACTTTGGAGTTGGAATCGGAATCCGGTTGGTGTTTTCTATCGCTTTCTCTCGTCTCTGTCTGACTGTCTGTCTGTCTACTGGAGTGTGGCTACGGGATTTTCTATGTGTCATTGTACATACGTCTAAGTGTACATGCATGTGTGTAACTGTGTTCGAGAGATAGAAGAGTGAGAGCGCGACCACCTAATCGATTATTATGAAAGCATCAAGGCGTGCATCACCGTGTCTCTCTCTCTCTCTACCTCCGTCTCCTCCTCTTTTCACAATTTTCTCCTCATCTGCTCTTTCTACCCCTTTCAACTTCAACTTATGTAGCACTTGTTCCGACAATACGCACTCACATATACACACACTCAAGACTTTTATAATTTTATTTTCTTCAATTATTCTCTAGTCTCCAGACCCCTCCCCCCCAACAAACAATGAACTAAACACTTTTTAAAACCAGGTACCACCATATCATTCACCATCCGACTCCGACTTTCATGCTTGCTTTTCTTCCCGTAATTTGTTCAGTATTGCATATAGCATAGCGAGTCATTTGAATTTCCAATCGCGAAATTTCCTTTAGCCGAAATTGTCTCTTTCTTTCATATATATTCTTTTAAATTACAGAATATAGTTAAATGATTTCTAAATTCAGTTTGTTTTGATTTCTAGTTTTAAAATGCGAAGGAGTACAAATACAAATTCAAATACAAATACAATGGAGGAGTCAACAAGTATTCGGTGTGGAATTAAATAATTCCATATTTTCATTACATATGTATTACGTATATGTGCTGTTGTTTCACAACGAACAACTGACAAAGTGAGAAGTGAATATATGAAAGGGTGTAAATATGTTGAAGAGGAGGGAAATGACAAGGGACAGTAACATGAAAATGTCCGGTATGCGGTATGGATTTGATAATTTCTACATTATATATACATACACACACTGGTTGTCTACAGTCTACACTCTACAGTATAACAGTATGTATATATATAAGAAAGTGGAGACGAATCTTTTTGGTATAGGTACGTAATATTCAGAAATGTACATGATGGAAGAAGATGAAACTATACCCACTTGTCAAACGACAAAAACTACAACCAAGCGATTTCCGTCTATACAATAAGTATAATATTGTACTTGCATTCTCTGACCTCTCAGTATATTATTATTATATGCGTACATAATATGTATTACATATTTGCATATACTTAGAACCAACATACGTGGTTGTACGTAGTTATTAAAGTTTTTAGGGTTTTATGAGAATATGAGAATAGGAATTTGGACAATGTTTGGTGTAATCTGTTAGAATATATTGCACAATGCTTGTGTATAAATGCGAAAGTGGAGCTGACTATTTGCCATTTGGCTATTGAAGCATTGTTTGCTTTATGACCCTTAATTTTGTGAATACTCGTCTAGAATTACTCTGATATGTCCTGGAATCCTATAGCTGGATTTATCGAAAGAGCTACATCAGACGATTTCAGTATTTCCTGTCTACACTAAAGTTATACGAGATGCAGAATATGTACCTATATTCAATTGTACGGTGAATGTGAATACGCGTATTATCTGTCTATGTGCACATATAGTGATGATTCTCCACACAATTCTCATCGTATATACATACATACTCACATGATTGCCAGTCATATCAAAAAACTATATTTGAATTAAAAACGCCTCTTTTTTAACTATACACTTTTATAATGTGTGTCACCGTACAACAGGACATTTCCTGGATGTTTTTCATTAGTACACACATTATTCGCAAAAGTGCGAGATCCCATCATTTTTCATAGATGACGAATTTGAGCTTCATAGGCTATATAGCCCATTTGTACTACAAAATACTTTCGCGTATTTTTCAGGATATTACAATAATATAAATTATACCTAGGTATCGTGAGGAATAATAACCCGCACTACGAAACATGATTACGATTGTGCGATTATAGTAATTCAGCTGATTCAGCAGGTAGGAGCTGAGAGCTGGAATTATTTGATTAAATTGTAATTACTCTTCCGCACGCGGTCTCACAGTTATGATTGTGAATGATAAGTACTCGAAAGGAATGCGATTCGACTTTTGTTTATGATTTGAATAGTGAGCAGTTTACATAAAGATTTTTTGCTAATGAAATGCTAATGAGAATTGGACGTTTGATAATCAATTATTTTGAATGGATATAGGTACTTTTTATTTTTTATTCCGACTAACTTAGACATTGTGAATTATGAATGATATCTTTTGCTGCCAATTTGAATAGATTAAAACGCTATATAACCAAACCTCAATCTGTATTCATATAATTATCGGTAAGTCCGAGACGCATACACACATACGTAAAGTAGAACAGTAAAAACAAAACAAAATGTGAATTGAGCCCGGTATATGTCATACAATCGTTTTAATTATAACCACGTATATATTTTTACATGCTCGATTATGTAACTTAATTACTTAAGTTGTATACACAAGTCCGCGTAAACATTTTTCATACCTTTTGATATCTTATGTCTTATACAGTATTAACAAACTTTGAAATCATTTTATTATTATTATTGCTATAACGCCTAATGTGTAATGCCAAAAAAATGAGACTGATTTCAGACTTGTCTCAGAGGCGCATGTGTAGGAATATTTTAGATTGCTATTAACTCTCAGAAAGGTCAGGTCATTGGCTTTCAGTATTGGTATGACAATTCGTGAAGATGTCAACCATGCCTCCGAAAATGGCCTTTGTCCATGACGACCTCTCCGTAGGCAAGTTTCACACTTTTTCAAAGAAGACAATTTATAGAATTGGGAATATATTATGTCTAAACCGAACATTTGGAAATAGGCCAAAGACAGCCATTACGACTCGAAACCAGAAAACACTGAAAATCGGGAATTTTCCGATTGGGATTGCAGGTAGTCAGACACAAGCAGAACATTAAAGACACTTAGGGTCAACTGTCCGAGAAGTAAAAAGTCGCCAGAACTTACATCCATCGTCGAGTTAAGCTGCTTTTGGTTGGTCCGAAACTTGTGCAAAAAAACGTCGATTTTGCACACTGAAAATGATTTTACTCTCAGTTGTTTCAACATGAGCAGAAACGGAAACCATTACCTAACACACTTCTGGGACTTCTCCTGATATAAAATTGACACTCAACTAAAATTTTGAGTACATGGTCACGCAGTACAGCGCCATTTCCGGTAACGGTTTTTGACTTTTGAATTTGTTTTTTGCAAACTTCGCGTCAATCAAAACATTTTTCAGGATTAATTTCCGGGGTACATTTTGATTTCATTTATTGACCACAATAGTATAGAGTGGGTGATAACAAGTTTTGACTACAGCGTCCTTTGTATGTGGCAATTCGACAATATGGTAAAAAGTGTCATTTTTGGCAAAAGGAGAAGAATCCGATGTATCGGCGTCAATGTCGTTTTTATCGGAAACTGTTTTTGAAATCAGTCCATTTTGTGTACAAGGAAATATGCAAAGTAAAAAAAGTGCAACAACTCACAAATCGAACCAAGACTTCCCTCAAAAAATTGACCTCAAGGTCGTAAATTGCGGTTTCAACAGAGTGACAGAAAGCCTTGGAAAAAATTTCAAAGAGGGATAAACGGGATAATATTCAAAAATCCATTTAGTGCATTCTAGTTTTAACTAAATGGTTTATAATATAAAAAAAGAATTTTGAAAAAATCGTACTGGGTTCAGATTTTATGAGCAATTGAACTCAGTCTCATTTTTTTGGCATAACCCGTTACATTTATTATTCATTGTGATTCACATAAGATATATATATATTAATAATATAATATTATATATATCCGTAACAGGGATTCCCTAAGCTATTACAATATAATATATAGAGAGCTTCTTTGTTTAAATTTTCCATTTTCTTTCTTGTTTTTTTGTCTTTATTTTGATTTTGCACTGGGCAATTAAGACTTACCCTTTTATAGGGTATGTCTCCTTTGAATAATACTAAAATTGTTTTGGTAGTTTGTAAATATGTCTACTTATTATTATTTTGATGGAGAAGTTTTATATATACAATATATATATATGTATTTATAGAAAGAACCACAGATTGAATAAAACACACTTGATTCGACCATCAAAAATTGTCGATTTGATTTTTTTTATATCGTAGCCTGAAATTGTACATTCATACATACGGCACAGGACTTAGCTTTTTTTTGTACTTATGCTTGTGATTAAGCTATATATATATAACAATTCAAAATTTCACAGTAATTGTATACAATTATTTATTACATTGGACTATGCACAAAGATTAAATTTGATTATAGTCAATTACTCAAATAATCAACTTTAATTTCATGTAAACATACACTATAGTTTACTTTATAGTGGAAAGTCACTTTCTTTCAGTATATAACTTAACTGGTTACATATAACTATATATATATACATGGCTCTAACTACTTCTAAAAAGTTATATAATACAATCTACATATTTTAAAACTAACAATTATTAATTATTTTTACAATATATTTACATAAAAATATCTTTTACATTCAGTTTTTTAGTCGTTTTGTTTTAAAGCTGAGTTCTGAATCCTCAGAAATCAAATATGTACCAATAACCTTTCTCAAAATACTTTCTCTATACAAGGAGAAAGCTTAATTCATTCTACGAAACAATTGGCCCACATAATGAAGGGAAAAAATAGTCATTTCAATGTTTGACTTGTACGTGAACTCTACAGAATACAAAAAAAAATCAAAAGAAGATAGAACGTATATATCTCTCTCATTAAAAGTAAAAGCAAAGAAAGGTTTGTATTTACGCAGGGTAAGAAGAAAAAAGTTTGTGTATGCATCCTTTTCTTTCCACATTCGTTTTTACTGGATTTTAAGACACATATGTACGTAACAACATATTGTGTATACGCGCAGTAAGAAAAGAAAGAAATAGAAAGTATAGCTTACAATAATAAAGAGAGGCTGAAGGTTCGTAAATTGTATTAATTGAATTTAGTTTTAGAGGATTCGCAACATTTTTCAATGAAGATGGGCTGAGGACAGCGGGCGGAAGTTGCAGTGAAATTAAGGTTTTCACTTTAACTGAAGAAAAAGGAGGAAGTCGGAAACATTAGGATTTTCACCATTTTCGTTTGAGAGTGTATATAAAAGTCCTGAAAGAAAAAAACAATATCCTTTTAGTATAAAAAGGACTGTGTATAGAATGTACATATATATTATATTATATTTATATATATATATAGTAGGCAGGCAGACAGACAGAGAGTGTTTGTGTGTGAAGGAGGAAAGGAAAAGTCTTTTCATAGGTTCATTTGCCGTGCTTACAGTTGTACTTTTGAACACGCACACGAAAACCTAACCATTTCCTATCTCATAAATCACGCCATTAACATTGTTGATTTTCACTCTCCGTCTCGTCTCCTCCAACCGACTTCCTCATATGCCGAAGAAATAGATGAGAAGAGACATTGAAATACAAATGTATAGTGTAGATATGCATTTATGTAATGTAACAACAACAACAACAAATAATACTAATAATATTATTATGTAGACCCATGCTTTTTTATCTTTATTCTTCACATGCTGTGCTGGATTTATGGATCTGAACTAACCTAAAGTTTAGGTCTCCTAAACTAAAAGTCATGTAATATAATAAATAATGGATATTATTAAGCTTTAGTCAACAACAACAACAACCACAACGTTTGTACGTTGTGGTAAAGGACAATTCCCAATTACATTACGCGTTCCGAACGCGGCGTTCGTAATCTGTAATATGTTGTATTTATATTATAAATACAACGTAAGTATTATATATAATTTACTCTGTCCATGTATAATTTCAATTGGTTTGGACTTTTGATTACTTTTACTCTCCTAATGATGTCGAGCGAAAAGGTAAATGAATGACTACATTCTATACCTCCTATTTATCCTAATTTGGAAAATATTTACCGAAAGAAATGCTTCCATGTATTATTATTAATTCATTATTAAGATCTCTCCATATTATTATGTGACATTGTTTTTGTTTTTACATGCTAAGACTCACACACAACTCATGTTTCTTAGATTAGGTATTGCGAATTTTTACCTAAATGCGTTTTTATAACAACACTTTACAATATGTAAGACTTATATAATGTGAGTATGTAATATATTAGATACCTATTATATCAATTCATTCCATAATTTATATTGTAATTAAGTAAAAATATATTTTGCACACACATACTAATGTGTATTTGCACATAATTTTCCAGTTATAAATGATAATGAATATACTAAGTACACGTACCTAAAATACGCAACAAATGCATTTTGAAGGACCGGTAAGAAAATCATCTTTACCATGCGCACCTTGACAAATGTATCTTTTGGTATCGCATACTGTCTTCAGTTCACAATTCAAAGTTGATCAAAAAATAAATATTGCGTTTCAACTATACATTTGAAACTGATTAGCTATGAAAACAACTATTGTATGGTTGTCAAATGATTCTCTGTTGCTTTTGATAATTGTTAATTCTTCAAAAATCAAACTATATTCGATGATAGTGGTGATAAAATCTTATCATCATTGCAGTAATTAATAACTACTAATTATTAATACAATTTGTTTTAAAGTTACCAGTCCAGTTTTACCTACGGGATATAGGTACAAGAAATAACTTTATATAATTATATAACATACCTAAGTATTAAGTATAGTATATAGATTTCTAGATTTCGAAATGTTTCCATTTCAAATGTCATAACAAAAAAAACTCTCGTTACGTTTACTTTTCCAAAACATATGTACTTTATAAAATAATAATAAATACTTTTTGTTGAATCCTCATTTACTCATTTACACTGACGAATGAATATAATTATATAAAAATTCAATCTATATACTCCGAAGATAAAATAAGTAAATAAGATATCATCTAGCAATTGAAATCGAGATGATAAGTTTTGTTGTACGTAAATAATTTGTTGTATAAAATAACGATAACAATTAATAATAAAAGGAAGTTTTCTACTCTCAATCTTCAAGTAGCTCCTCAATCGTGTGTAGTCATCAAATTAATGTTGCCGGTTAACGTTAAAGGATTTCCATTTGGTCTGTAGCCATATCATTTTCGATATTGATGTCTGCGTATAAAGTCGAGGAGGTAATCCATTGTAACGGGTTGTTTTATAGTATTCCATACGGCTTCAGCGGTACTATAAGCATTCGGAAAGGACTTGTCTGTTCTTTCCCGCAGGAAAACCCAACCGGCTCCATCATGACGACATTCAACAATTTTTCCATCTAATTTGGCCGTTTCTTTAGTTACCTTTTTCAACTGAGCAAATGGAAGATTCATGGAGCCAACATATAGCGAACCCGTTTTCGTAGGCAAGAGTCTACAAAAAATAATCAATACAAAAAACATGTAATTCTTGAGACTTCATTCCATGAAAATTGTCCTTGTGTTCTCCGTAATTTAATTTCCTTTCTAAACTCACCCTTCGCCAGTTAGAGTAAAAATTTTGAGTCGAAAATCAATAGTGTTGAGCTCTGGAGGTTTCCATTTTAGAACATTATCACAACGTCCGGAAACATAAGGCTAAAAAAAATTTGATATTGAAGAATTTTATTATAATGTCGAGAATTTAGACTATACAATAGACAAAAAAGAAAAAAAAGGGGATTATTGGGGTTTTTTACATCTTTAACAGGTTGAAATACACATCCATCCGGTTCATGGGGAAGCTGCTGAGTAAAAGCGCCGCGAAGAACTTCTTCAGTTTTATTCAATGTCCAAAATGGTTTAAAGCGTACACCAAAGGGTTCCGATTCTCGATTAATTTCTCCACTGGTAATTGCTCGATAACGCTCATTTACAATTTCCTTCTATAAAAAAATAAAATAAAAATAAATACATGAATTATAAATAAATACAATCGAGATTTCTATAATTTCAAATTGTCATCAATGGAAAGTCTCTGAAATTTGTACTTTTTCAAAATAGGTGTACTATATACACACTCAAGCAAATAACGTATACTGTTAATATACTTACTTCGATACATAGAAGTCTGGTTCGGAACTCGGTTTTACCAACTTCTTCCCCACGGAATTTTATGATATCGTATATAAGGTACCGGGGTATCGTCTTATCTTCGTGTTTATCTAGAACCATTTCCTGTAAGTTTGTAATTCACATATCATTAGGAATGAGTATACGTACTTATATCGTGTACGTACTTATATCGTGTAATTTAAAGTCTACACTTATTTCCAAGCATCTTTTAAATAATGTCATCTTTTCAAAACAAATAATTGATGTTCAATACAAAAACTTACCCCATCAACAAGAGTTTCAGTCAAATGTTCTCCAGGATTTTTTCGATAAGGAAATGTCATGCCAGAAGCAATAAAGACGGAATTATCCCGGTCAATAAAATATACTTTATCTCGATCTTCAATTAACATAAGATAGCGTGTCCCATCCGCCTTCCACGACACCAGGTAAGGGCTCTCCGCCAATAAACCAATATTTTTAACATCCATGGATATCGGTTGAGAACCAGGAAAGCCAGTACTATTATCATATAGCATAAACAAATAAACATTTTTGTCAAGTTTTCAGTTTTAAATTAAATACTATACATACAATATAAGGCAATGAATAGTCATGTAGCTGACTAAAACAGACAAAACTATACAATACACCTCAGTGATAAATCATCACTAATAATGCATGATATAAATACATACATTTAAATCATTTTTTGAAGTTTGTTTTTATTTAATATTAACAAGTAAATTATGTAATTTGTATTCAAACTCACGCATGCCAATCACACATGCTTTGAACTTTCTGTTGTACACGTTGAAGTTCGTCACGGTCAGTAATTGGTTCTACACCGGATACCCCTTCCATAAATGTGGGATTACCCTTGACGAATTCTTTTCGTTTCTTAAAACCATTTGCTCGAGATCCATTTGAATGAGAAGGAGCTTCGTTCATGTCATCATATGATCGTTTATTACTATTATTGTTATTATGACTTTTGACATTATTTGTGGAAGTGGACGAAGGAGCATTTGAGTGAAAACGATTGTTAGTGTTACTAAAACCATCATCATCATTGACATCCGCATCCTCAAAACACCAAGAAGGAAGGTCTGGTCTCATGGGTGGGGACACGTCATCCGCATCAGCGTACATTTCAAAGAGTCTATTGATGTAATCTTGTTTGTAAATGCCTGGAGGACGCATTTTTGCAAATTGTTGTAGTGCCACATTCACTCCCCAATCATGTTCCACAACTAAGAATGCACAAATAAGGAAACCGCTTCGATTGAACCCGTGGGTACAGTGAACTCCGATGAAATCATTTGGATTCCTTTCAATAAAGTTTTTACAAACTTTAATGAATAGATTAGTTTGATCTTCATTGGGAGCTCCTTCTCTCCCTTGACAGCATAATTTCATGTAACGAATCCCGTCTGCTTCCACATCTTCTTTATCATAATAACGATCAGTATTTGTCAAGTCAATCCATAATCCTAATTTTTTCTGTAATTATACAAAAAAGTAATAATATATAGATATATCTATCTATATAGACATTCCAATCAATTTTATTGACAAAAAGTATAACAATAAATGTTTACATCGTTATCATTATTATAATTATTATGTGTGTGCTTTATACTTTTGTGTGCTTGAAGTATTGAACGACCATGGAAGTTTTCCACCGATCCTCAGATGGTACATTATCGTCATAAGATGCACTCAAAGGTGTTTTGAAAACAAGGAATTTTTCTCCTACAAATCCAGTTGATTTTCTAGGACATTTTAACCACCGAGGAGGTACTCGTGCATTATCATTTCTATTTCGACCACCACCACTGTGACCGTACATGATGTGATTTTATGTCTTGATGATGATATTGTTATAAAATACAACTTGCATGTGTGTATTGAGAAAACTATACTGTTGATTTGATCTACTTTATTTTTATCTATTACAACTAAAACACTACTTTTCTCAAATATATGCAAAAAAAGGCTTGATAGAATATTTTGTATATTTATATATTATGTGTACTCTTCTTCAATTAATTGCTGCTTTTCCGTTGATCAAAATATAAAATTGTTCCCCTTCATTGTCACCTCTTTTTTCACGCACAACTCCTGGTCCACGTATATAGGATTTTGGAAATGGATTTTGTTTTCACCACAAAACGTATCTTACATGTTTTAGAACATTTCTTTTTAATGTGGCCCACAACATGAATAACTATCTATATGATGATTTTATTAGTACAGTAGAACGTATTTACTTATTTCAATAGGAACTCAAATGTTTACGCAATTTTAACAAAATATTTGCAACTTTAATGTGATAAATTATAACAATAACAGTCTTCTAGTCGTTTAATGTACCAAAATAGTAATTTTAACAACAACAATAATAATAATTAAATGTACTTAAAGAAGGTGGAATTGTGATGATAGTTTTTATTTTTTATGCGACTGATTTGATTAAACTGTGAGACTTTCGTCACTTTCGAAATATTACGCTTTTATATAAGCCCGCGAGAGTCAATTGACAGGTAATCTTGACACGATACGTTTTGTGATCGTGTTAGAAAAGTGTGTTATCATTTTTATTAAAATTCCTCTAATAAATAAATATAGTTTTCATACTTGGTGTGATTTTGGTGTGAGTCATTGTTACATATAGTTGACAACATTAATATGGACTCTCTATTTGTGGAATCACATGGAACACTTGAAGAAATTGGTAGTTTATTTATACAATTGGAGAAGAGATTAGGACATCCAGATGGACTTCAAATTGAAGAAACAATCGGCAGGAAGTTGGATTCCTTAAATGGGTAAAACAATTAGTAAAAGTAGTACATTTATCATAATATAGAATCAAGTAATAAAAAAAGAATTCATATTTTATAGTCAAAAAATTGCATATCCACTGTTTGGATTCAAAACAAACTAAGTATATTAGATATACTTATTTACTTTATTATGAGGCAACAATTGACAAGTATATGACAAGTACTGAACCATGAATACCCATAATTTGTTATAAATTTTTCTATATATGTATGTGTATAGGACATTTGACCGACTTGAAATTTATATTTTGAAAGAACATCCATCAAAACGTCAAACACCGAGGCTTAGACTAAATCAGATGAAATATGACTCACAACACCTAATGGTATACAAAATATAATAACTTGTATATTTGTATGTAATATATATGTATATAGTTTTCTCTTAAAGACTATATAAAATAAAATAAAAGGGTATAGGATTAATGTAAATTTAAAATTAATTGCTCGCATTAATTTGTCTGAGATTATAGGCGTCTTTAAGAAGTTTCAAACAGAAGAGGCATGTACGGGAGAGGGAACAAAATGAACGAGAAGATTTACTGAACCGCAGATTTACAACTAATGCAACCAGTATAAATATCGACCATTCAATTCAACATAATAATTCCTTACATAATGCCAGCCGAGGTGTGGATGACATTCTGAGTCAGGGTTATGCTATGCTGGGGAATCTTCAAGATCAGCGTCATATGCTCAAGAGAACACGGAAGAGAATGTTAGATTTTGTCAATACTTTAGGACTGTCAAATACAGTCATGCAGTTTATTGAAAGGAGGGCATATCAAGACAAATTTATTCTCTTTGGTGGGATGATTATCACATTAACAATCATGTTCTTTATCTACCTCTGTTTTGTTTGAAGGAGTAGAGTAATTAAAATATAAGACCTTTTTTTCAATTATCTATACCTACAAAGCAAAGCGTCTGTATTTAACATAATAGAATCTTTAGGAATTATTCCGTTTGTTATTTTGCATGTTATATATCTATATCTACACCCATGGGTAAATCAACAACGCCTTCACAAATATATGAACTTTAATTACCAAAAATACAATGGTATATCTATACAAGTAAATATGTGTAGACTATTATTAATACAACCAGAATATTATGCAGTAACGTGCATTGTGTGCATTTTAACTATATAATATGTGGTTCACCTGATAATGATAATGATGGTCTGATATAAACGATTTATGCTTCTTAAATGAAGAAAAAAAGTACGCAGGTACTTCTTATATAAGTACATGTATAAGAAATAATTAAGGGATATACAAAAAGAAGAAGAATTTTATCAAAAGAGATACACGCACACTTTTGTGAGTGTATTCTGTGTATATATGTTTCTATTCTATGTGTATCTGTATGATGAACTTTCTCCTACTTTCTTTCAATTTGTTCATTCAAAAGAGAAAATTATTTATATCATATATTGGTACTTTCCTTTCGTCTTATATTTCTCGTATTGTTTTAAAGAATTCCATAATGGAACTTCGGCTCAAATGCATTTGAGCCTATATGCAATATAAAAACAGGAAGAAAAGAATATACGATATAATTTTTTTAGACAAGAAGAAAAATGTTATAAAAATAAAAGGAATATTTTGAGATATACAAATATGCAATTATTTAGTTGAGCAGTTGCGTACTAAAATAACATTACATTACTGTGATATACACATTAGGATGTAAATATTTGTACAATAACATTACTATACTACCTACATAAATATTCGATACAATAAAATTGACAATTTTTTTGAATGTGACCTAAACAAATGCATTTCCTATACTATCAAAATAATTCTTTTCAAGTCCTTTCAGAAAAAGTGAAGTGAATGATAAAATTTAATTTATGAAATGATATATATGAAGATATATAAATGTATGCGGCAAAACGAAAATGTTTCAGAATGTATAAAAATTATGAAGTCATATTAAAAATTCGAATATGAATTAAATCAAATCGAGTTTTTTTTATTTCAGTTTTCTCAGTAACAACATTAAAGAGTATAACTCGATTAAATTGATGAAATTGTAGCAATTGTTGATGGAAATATACTCATCGCCGGCCGTAGAAAAATATTTTTTATATTATTGCCCAGGAGCAGCGTCAGGAGCTGATGATCTGATGATATCTGAGTCTCCAGGATCTGTGATGGCCAATGTACAGACTCGAAAATATTTTCCACAGGCGGTGCCCAATTCTATATTGTTTCCAGAATAGTGATGGACTCCAGTCTTCGCCAACATAGCATAGTATTCAATCTCCGACTTTCTGCAATTTGCAAAAAAATCTCTTGTAACTTTTTAATTAAAAATCGTTACATCCTCTTTTGCAACATTGCTTTACCCAATGACACCATATTTTCGAACCCAAAATTTGTGGCCCAAAGTGTCATTTTCCAACCCAAAAGCTGTAACACAGCAAAGTGCAAGATTTTACATCATGCTGTGCCAACTTTTTGTACTTTCCATATACTTTAATAATTTTTATGCAATATACTACATACTTTCTTTAAAAAAAAAATAAATACATATTATATTTAAATAACATACCTTAGCGGTGGTGTATTATTGGCTATAATGACCAATTTCGCTTTCCCTTGCCGGAGTGATTTTACTGTTTGTTTATAACCAAGTAAAACCTTACCGGATTTCATGACGAGCGCAAGCCGAGAGTTAATACTCTCTACGCTTTTTTTCTAAGGAATAAAAAGAAAGAAAAGGAAAAAAAAATTAAACACACATGCCGAATATTTGTTGTTAGCAATAAATGAACTTTGTAAGTACATTGTCGAAAACTAAATTGAAAATAAAAATTGCATCATCCTCTCTTTACAGCAACAGGGAATGTACTTAAGTACATGGTACGAGCATGCTTGTTTCTCAAAATTATTTTGATTATTCTTCACTAATTATACATATGGAAATTGGAAAAGTGTTTCAAAATCATGTAGGATCTATAATTACATCATCCCTTAAAGTTTACAAATCATCCTTAACAATGAAAAGCCGGGATTCATTTTTTATTACATATTTTGTTTTCTTGCCAAAACTATTAAAAAAAAGACTATACACAATACAAGAAATCTTTACATTTTCCTCAATCCTTTCACTTTCAAAGTCTCAATTTCCAACTAAAAATATAGTATAGAATCCTCCACAAAATTACCTATACAGTATTTGGGCCGAAAAAAGCTCGTAAAGTATACATTTCCCCATTGTTGTAAAGACATATTGCCGAAAAAAATAATACATTTATACATATGTACATGCTGTAGGACCTTACCTGTTTCTTAGCTGAAACCATTTTGATATCTCGTCGATGTGAACGTCGTGTAGGAAGAAATTAAATTTTTTAAAAGTTCTGAAAATAGAAAAGTAAGGATCAATGAATCCACTAATAGTATTTTGAATGTAGAATCACATGAAATGAATCAAAATTCAATATTTTAATGACCAAAATGAGGAGAAAAATGGTAAAAGACTCACGCTAAAATTTCGTCTCTCGTCTCTCGTCTCGTGGTGATTTTTCCGTCCTGCTCCAAACTGTGAAAGTAATGAAAAGGAGCAATAGGTTGAAGCACGAGCTGCGTCCAAGACTGACATGTATGTACGTTCAATGAGGGAGATTCTGCCACTATTGACGTCCAATGTATTTTCATACTACGAGAGTACTTTTTATCTAATTTACTCCATTACTCCATTGCTCGGTTAATATTATACTACAGAAAGTTGTTTTTTCCCCTCACTATCTTTCGGTCCCGGAGTTTTTTCCAAATTCCCTAAAAAAAAAAAAGAACACAGATAATAATAATTAAAGACTCGATAATTAATAGCGAAACTAACTATATAGGTGTACAAACTGTGAGCCAGAGGAGTTTTGTGTGTCAAAGTGTTTTTTGTCCAACGAAACGAAACAAAAACGACGAGTGCAAGTTATTTACTTCGTATAGTGTGAATCTTCTTCGTTTGACTCATATAAAACTATAATAACATTTTGTTTTTGTGTAATAATATAATTAATAGAATATTCATACTACAAGAAAAAATAAAATAATCATCCAATTTTGACCCGTTCTTCGAAAAATACATACATTATTTTTATTGTGCTGTGCAAGTGCTCGAATTTTCACATCAAACACTAATGTCTACAGGCGTGTCGGAACACCAGGTAAATAAATAAATGAATGATGATGTCTATATTATTCTATATACTTTTTTAGTAGTTATTTTTTGTTATAATTTTTATACATTGTATACGACAACAAATATAGCTTCATTATTTACAATGCATTCATTAAATGGTGAGGGACAGGAAACTTTTTCAATTTTGACTTTCATCAAATCAATGAACAAATCGTAAAATGATGATGACTACATTTTTTAAACTGCGTTTTAAAATGTATAAATAAAGTCATATTCGTGACGATGATGGAACCCTGTATGATTAGTTATTTAATGTATACATATATTGTAGACAGAGTCGTATATAGTGTGGATCAAGCTTCTTCTTGGAAATATGTAATATTTATGAATATATATATATATATGTACATGTATACATAATATTATTATGTATAGTTAAAAACATACTCGTACATCGTTCACATGTAAATACATTTAATAAGCAATGATGATGAATTTTATACTGGATACTACATACATACTCATTATTACTTAAATTACGTGTATAATATATGTAAATATATGAACTATAGTAACACTTACATTTCTTTGTTTGCACTTTTAGAGAAGTAAAGGACAAGGAAATTCAGGCAAGATCTACAATAAATGTAAGTGTCATTTCAATACACATTCATGTTACACTCTGCAATTTCAAACAAAAAGTCAATTTAATGATGTAAAAATTTTTCTTTTTCGTTTAACTATACATTAGTTCCAAATGGACCGAAAGATCATCACGGAGCTGACCATGACGATATAGATTCGTGGAGAAATCAGCAACAGCAACAACAACCACAGCAGCAGCAACAACAACAACAACATCATCAGGTATGACATGTTTCACTACCCGTTCTCTGTTCATACTTTTGAATGAAAAGTAATTGTGTAATAATAAATTGTTCTCGTGTTTCAAGGGTTATGCCCAGCAGGGTTCAATGGCGGCAGCTTCTGACCCCTATATGTCGTCGTACTATGGGGCCTCATTCCAGTATCCAACAAACTTTGGTGTAAGTGACGGAGGACCATGGTCCAATGGGGGGGACATGTTTTTGAGTGGTGGGTATTCTGCTGGTATGCATGATGCGTCAGCGGCTGCTCCAGCTCATTATAACATTGATGGCATGTTTGGAGGGGGAAATGGTGGGATCGGGAATTTTGGTGGACAACCAGGATTTGGTTATGGATTTCACGGCAATGGAGACTACAATACTTGGGGTCAACCACAACCAAGAAAACATTACGATGAGTACTATAGGTAACATATACAAAAGTCCAAATATGCTGCAGGCATTATAAACATGTGCGGTTTGACAATTTCTTTATTTTTATTTTTAAAAATTTTTTAGGGAAAATATGTACAATGACGATCGTAAAATGGTGGAGCAAATGGGTGGACTGAATTTGGGAAATGAGAAAGACCATGGCGGATTGAAGGATTTGAAAGAAATGATACAGCAGCAGCAACAACAAGGGGGAGGTGGAGGGGGGAAGAAAACTACATGGGCTTCTATTGCCTCTCAACCTGCTAAACCTCAAAGTCTGATGAAAAAGAAGGCTGGAATGCCACCTCCTCCAATTATTCCTGGTAAACATTTTACTTGTTTTTTTTCTTTACTTTTTTTTTTTTTGGATAAGAAAAGAACCACATACATTTTAAATTTATATAGGATCTAAGTATAGAATATTCGAAATTCAAATGAAGGAGTTTATGTAATTGCAACATTTAAAACTACAACCGAATGCAAATGTGTAATTTACTTCTATAAACTTGTAATGGGAATTTTACATTTTATTGTATCTTGTCTTGTCTGTCGTCTATCGTCTATCCTACACCTGTTGACTGAGGCCGCAGTCTTATAAATATTTTTTTTTTCATGCTTTGTTAAAGTCAGACAAAAAATGAATGCATAAAGAATAGCGCACTATAGCTGTGACATGATTGTAATTTCATTATCATCATCTTTTCTTTCAGGAACCTGGGAGAATAAGAATGGAGCTGTTGCCAAAGCACCAAGTAAGTCCTTTTTTATTGAAATTGCAAAAGTTCAAGTAGTTGGTTCTACCAACTGGTAGATTGTAAATTGTAAATATTTACATAAATTATTGTACCGATTGATGTTCTACGACAGTATGTACGTATTTGACTGTAAAAACTGTAACTAATTACATTTCAATTTATTCATTAAATTTCGATTCTCTAGTAGCAGCTCCAGTTCAGGCACCACGTCCTCCAAAAGCCTGGGAAAGACCCAAAGTCCCACCACCAAGTGGACCACCTCAGCCATCTCAACAACAAGGTCCTTCAATGGGTATGCAAGGACCTCCTCCTCAAAATCATCAAAGAGGTTATCAAAATCATCATGGGCAGCCACCTCAAATGGGTTATATGCCTTCGCAGCCGCATCCACCGCCTCCAGCAATGATGCAACAGCAGCAGCATTCTCATTCCCAAATGCCCTCGCACCCACCACCAAGTAATCATAGCGCGCCGGCTCCTCCCGCACAGCCGCCAGTACAACCACAATATCCAGGTACACCATCACCTCATTTCATGTTCTTTCGTCCAATCCACAAATACCATTGTGTAATCGTATAATGATAGTGATTGCGTTTCTTTCTTTTTCTAATAGATGAATTAAAAATGAAAAATGAATACAATCCGCCTCATTTTGATATGACTGCTGAAGGAGCACGATTTTTTGTAATTAAGAGTTATTCAGAAGATGATATTCATAGATCGATCAAATACGAAATTTGGTGTAGTACTGAGCATGGTAAGACATTATCCTTGGTCAACAATGTCTTAAGAGATACTCAAAAATATAAAATTATTTGTTATTGTAGTAATAATAAAATTATAATTCTACGTTTCGTTGTACATCAGTATGTAATTTAATATTTAATATCAATTTTTAGGAAACAATAGGCTGGATCAAGCATTTCGTGAAAGAGAAGGAAATGGACCTATTTATTTATTCTTTTCCGTCAATGGTTCAGGACATTTTTGTGGAATGGCTCAAATGATAAGCGCAGTGGATTACGACGCTTCGTCTTCAGTTTGGTGCCAGGATAAATGGAAGGGACAATTTAAAGTTAAATGGATTTACGTGAAAGACGTTACAAATTCTGCGCTACGACACATTAAACTTGAAAATAATGAAAATAAACCCGTCACCAACTCTAGAGATACTCAGGTGTGTAATCATTCAAAATGATTCATTTTAATTTAGAATGGCTTGGAGCGTATTATCATTACATTATGAATTGTTTAAACCAAATGCAACGAATTCATGATTGCGTTTTTTTATATTCTATATATAGGAAGTTCCATTTGAAAAGGGAAAGCAAGTACTACAAATTTTGCACACATACTCTCATACCACGTCCATATTTGATGATTTCATTCATTACGAGAAACGAGAAGAAGGTAAGTATCACTTTTGTTTACGAAATACAAATCAAGAATCATGGAAGTAAACTTTCCTTGAATGACATAAATGTTTACATTTTCATTGTTTTGTAGTTTTATTTGGAGGACGAGATAGGAATGACGGCGGCCGAGAAGAAGATGATCGACGCCCACCTCATCAGCCAGCATCAGCTCATAGTTCGAACCCCGACAGAGGTGATCGAGGTGATCGTGGGGGTGGAAGAGGGCATCATCAATCTGGAAGTCACGGCGGTCATGGAAATGGTCGCGCAGGTTAATTTTTATTTTAAAAAAAATTATAGTTTTTACAGAATCAGCTATTCCCAAGGGATGATAGTGGCTTGAACAACGATTCAGCATGACTTTATAGCTCTTCTTCCATTCCTATACATCTAGATCATCATTCATATAATAATCATCGTGACAATCCAAGAGGGGATCCCAGAGATAATCGAGGAGGAGATGGATATCGTGATCACTACGGTAGTAGCGGCGGCGGTGGTGGTGGTGGACGGCCATCGTACGATCGTGGAGACCGCGGTGATCGAGTTGATCGTGGAGATCGAGTTGATCGTGGAGATCGAGTTGATCGTGGAGATCGTGGAGATCGAGTTGATCGTGGAGATCGAGTTGATCGTGGAGATAGGGTTGATCGTGGAGATAGGGTTGATCGTGGAGATAGGGTTGATCGTGGAGATAGGGTTGATCGTGGAGACCGTGGAGATCGCGGTGACCGAGGAGATAGGGGGGACCGAGATTTTCATCCAAGAGTAAGTATTTATTATATTTCTATTTATTGTCACATTAAAGCATGCGCGATTTGTTTACAAAGGGAGTTATAAAACTCGTGTTAGTCAGACCGGAGATAGCTGGATATTCTTAATTATTCTTAACCGGACATTTTTAGATAAATTTTTGATAATTATAATAAATGCTTGCTATTTCGTTGAACCATTTTAGTACGTATACATATCCATCGTTCAATGAACATATTTCTATTCCAATTCTTCTTTAATTAGTCTACTAACTATTTTACACAGTGTGTACAAAACGGTATTTGTTTTATCCATGAACTTTTTTATCGATAATATTCGTCACCGTCAGATGAAGGTAACTGACAATCCATCCATATACTAATCATTCATGTTTTTTTTATTAAAACGTTTTAGGACCGTGATCATCGAGGTGGAAGTGGTGGACGTGGTGGTGGTGGCGGCGGTAGACCACCAAGAAATTAAATATCGAGGCTTAATGCGGAAAACAGTAGTCGTTTACAGTTACAAGTTTGACCTTTTAAAAAAATCCGCTTTAGAACATTATACGTGTTGATTAAAACTAATCTACGATTTACTACGAAGCTATTTGAAATAGTTGTTGTGTAACTCTGTTTTCTCCGTTCTTTCAAAATTGACATTGACACACGATGGTGAAACCCTCATGTTTGTGTGTGTGTTTATGTGACTTTTCGTGGTGGTTAAAATAGAGGAGAAAGAAGAAAAAACACATGCCACTCACTCCTACAATATACATACATGTATATAAGATATATATACATCTTTACACATATTCCTGTCATAGGCTAGGCAATATAGTGTACGAATTTACTGATTTGAATGCATTCTAGCTTGTGACAATTTATATATTCGCGAAGATACAATAATTGATTACACGTTATGATTTCATGTAAAATAATTATTATTATCGTTAATTATTATTTGTAGAGAAGCAAACAAACGAAAGGAGATAGCTTTTTTCTCTGTGTGTTTTACTTTTCAAGTTCAGGTAGTCCATTTAAAAAAAGAGCTAGACATCAAGAGAACATAAGATGTTGGTGTAACTTGACATATATTATTATTATCATTAAATATTACTTTCTATTGTTACACAATTATGTATATAGGCTAGGTAGGTAATAGGTATGTATATTACAAATCCAAACTGAACTAAACTGGAAAACAAAAAAAGTTAACATTTACATATATAAAAAAAACTTACATTTTTAGGAACCAGAAACGTTAAGATGGTTTATAGCTATTAAGGAAACAATATTATAATAATACATACACTATAATGAATGTTAGTACCCTTAATCTCTACATAAAACTTAATGGTGTACTTGTACTTGAAGTTACATGAACTAGAACTGGAACTGAGAAGCAAAACAAAAAAGCTATTATATCGAAAAAAAATGGAGCGACGACGATGAATCAGCAGTATCATCACCAACAATAACCACCACCAACAACATCATTTGTAGTGTTAAAAAACAAATATGTACTAAACCAAAAAAATGGTTTCCTGAATCTGACTAGAGTTTGAGGTGACACTTTGTTTTTTTGTTGACACGGTGAGGAAGGTGATTTTTTGCTCAACCTCTTGACATTGAGCCGATAGATCACAAAAAAACCACGTGATTTGATGTGAAAAATGGAGCACTTGCATTGCACTTTAATTCCCCAAGAAGAAGAAAAATAATAATTATTAAAGAATAAAAAAACATTTTTTTAGTGTCTGAACAATTCAAAGAAAAAATGAAGAAGAGTATATAATGTTTACATATACATATTATGTACATCTTTGTTTTTATTTGTTCCTCCAATTGGAATTACAAATTACAGCTACCACAACAAATAAACAGTTAACAAGCAACAAAAAACAAGGATTTTCTCTCGTGTAGTGTGTGACCTTAAGTGAATACATGCATTAAAAAATACCTCAGTAAATAAAAACAAGTATGGAAATTAAAACTTTCTGGGAAGATTTCTTGTGAATGAATATATATATATGTAGTATACCCACTCATATATATATTATATATAAATCCGGACATTTAAACTTTAAAAGGTTAAAATACCACCACCCGTAACATTACAAACAATATACATATATATATATATACATACTTCCTCCTCTTCGTTTTATCTTTAGTGAGTGAAATGCAACAGTCATGATGTATAATATATCTAAATATATTATTATACCATCAACCAGTTCAATTACCACAACAACAACAACAATCAGTTCTAATAATAATTTTAAAACGAATAATTTGGAGTTGGGAGTATAACAACAATGGACGGCAATCAGTGAAAAAGAAAAGTTTCAAAGCCTTTTAAAAAAAATTGAATCACGGTTTGTATTCTTCATAAAATAAAAACATAAAAAATGATACATTATATACTTATAAAAAATTGATTTATAACAATTGTGTTGAGAATTTAAAACTGATAGGACAAGATAATTAATTAATTGATTAAAAATAATTTCTCCAAACACTAAAAAACTCAAATCAACTGTCAAACTCTCAAGGATTCATCTTTATGAAATGAGAATCAAGTATATATACTTACATATACATATATGCAACAAAAGAGAAAATTGTTAACCCAGATCTTACAACTGGTAGAAACTATTTTTACTTTTATTCCTTTGAAACAAGAAACGAACTTTCTTCAAAAATAATGACTATTATTGACTCTGAAACGGAAATATTGTACAACTACAACCAGATATATATATTTCAAGAACCAGAAAAGAATACTACTACTACTATTTCTACTGTTACACTACTACTTTTTATTATTGAATATTATATAATAATAATATATATAAATGAAGTTATTATTTTTTTTATAATTTTTCTAGATTTCTTGAAAGAGAAAAATAATAATAATGATTATTATTATTATTATAGAGTAAGAAGAAAAAATTATTTAGCTCAATCGGTATCAGTTTTCGAATTTTTCAGTGATTTTTTTAAAATAATAATAATCAAGCCACGAAACTTATTTTACCATAAAATACAAGGGTAACTCTTTCTTTTTCTAGACAGACGTATATAATAATATTATTATTGTAAATTATTATAGCAGTTATCTATAAAAAAACAAAAGAGAATAACGTTGAAGAGATTGTGTAAGGAACGATATGAAGTCATGATGAAATTTCTACTTGTTAAATATATTGTTACACACGAAAATAATGATAAACTTTTTACAAACAAAATTTGAAATATCTGAACATCTATATAATATACAGAAGATAGAGTTTTTAGTGCTCACGAGAAAAACTAACCATGAAACGAATAATAATTATTGGTTTTTTCCACTTAGAAAGTTTATAAGAAATTCTTCATACTACAAAAAATATGCTTAAGAATAATTAAATGTGCTCCACTAAAAAGAAACCGTGTGACCGTGGTTGGTGACATCATTCAATAATATATGATTGTTTAGTAAATGAACGACAAAATGAAATATAATATACAAGCCAGTGCAAACGTTGAAAAAGTGCATCGTTTCGTATCGCGGAAACCAGATACCAGCTTACATTAAGTTCTATATGAAATGGAAATTTTTTTATTATGATTGTAAAAAGAAAAAAAAAAATTTTACATGTGTAAAATGTGCATCATTACACTTTTTTGGATAATTAAAAAAATGCTTCATACGTTAATAAATTACCTAACTAAACTGTACTACCATGTTCTGTATGTTTTCATCATTTCTCGCAACTTGTTTTATTTTTCATATTTTGAAGATGTATAGGAATTACAGTCGTAATAGTAATGTACTATTATGAATAATGATTTTATTTTCGTAAAATAGTACAGATACGTTTTCATAATTAATGATGTGACAATAACTATAATCATTACTATTTTATAAACATGCATACGAACCTATAAATATGCTAGTAAATTACGCTTCCCCATCTTCAGTCCCCTCCCCCAAGAAAAAAAAAACAAACGTTTCCAAATGATCATGCTGGTCAGTGACCAGTGGTCACAATTAAAACAATAATAATTATTGAATAATTAAGTCTAATTTCTTAAATGACAAAAAAGCAAAATATAAATAATAAATAACTTACAGGTGACAAAATTATAAATTATATGTGTGGATACTTCTTGTCTGTATGTAGAGTACGAATCCAAATTTAACTCATCATTCACAAAACATAAGTGCTAAACAATTCATCACCTCTTTTACACATGTATTAGCATTACACAAATAACTAGCAGTACAAATATAGTCAGAAACCATGTATCATGATAACATTTTCCCATCCTAATCTCATTTGTTTCAAAAGAACGCCTAGTTTCTTTTACTTAATTTGTATAAAATTAATAGATATCATTGTAGTGTCGATGACAAAAGGTTAATTTCCGTAAATTATCAAACTTAAAAAAAAACAATGGCAATGCTCAAAATAAATATTCAAACTATTACAAATACTACTTTTGTTACATGTAACATTATTAAAATGGGTCTCATTATAAATTCATTTTACAACATATTTATTTCTGTATAAAAAAACACTACAACATAACTTATCGATTATTTAAAAAAAAACGTACTTATTTTAAGCTACAACCTTCATAACAATTATACAATATAAATCATATTTTTACATACATCTTTGCTGGCAAAAAGATGAAACAATACCCACATTCAAAAATAAAGATGGAATTTGGCATAATTAAACTACATACATTATACGAGTATAACCAGCACATTTTTTTACGTTTAAATTAGCGACAACATTTCAAGTTATTTTCGTAAAATAACGTCGAGCTCTCAGCGGCTATGCTTTAACAACAGTACAACCTTATTTGCACGTTCATAAATATATAAAACTATTACATGTATGTGATCACTTATCGTATTCTAAGAATCGTAATCATACAGGAGGATATTTGCAAGCAAATGAATTATATATATATATTATATTAATATTAAATATGTATCATAATGTAGTAGTAGATTTCAATAGTAATAGTATTTACCTATTATTATCATTGGTATAATAACAACAGTACAAATAGTATAATAACATTATTGGGCTTGGAATTTCAGTTCATTCACCTCGACGTATTCATATTTCCACCAACACCACCACCACCGCCAGTAGAATTCTGCGTGCATGAACTCATATGGGAAGGCCAATGATCTTCCTATAAATCAATAATGAACACGTTTTTTTATTATACAAAACTTGCTGTTTTAATTGAGTATTAGCTACAGCCGTTTTATACATAGACCAAAGCCTTGCTTTATTTATACTGTACCTGACATGGATAACCACAGTAGGATGTGTTCCAACAGCAATAAAATAAGGCTTCTCTCAAGCAGTGTGCACACCATTGCTTCTTTTTAGCTTCTTCAATTGCTTTTTGCTTGTCTTGTTCCATTTGACGGCGGACTTCAACTAGAGCTCGTTTCTTTTCGTTCTCCATGTTTGAGCGCAACTCCCTCATGAGAATTTCTGGAATGTAAGGAATAATGTAAAGGCTTAAAAATTGGTAATATTATTATCGTATACTAAACCATAAGCAGTTTGACCATGCTGGTTTCTTTTTATTTAAATTCATTACTCACCATGATTATGTCTCATGTCCGTTAGTTCTTTGATATGTTTCAATACAAGTTTCTCATGTTCAATTTTGTAGTTTTTATCACTCTCATTTTTAATTGTTGAATGATCAACCATATCCACAGCGATTTGCTCAGCTGCTACACGTATTAATTCACTCACACTTTTTTGGAGTCCTTGAACTGTAGAGACCACGGAGGGAGGAACCAAATTCACAATTCCTTTATTACGAGAGCTGTTTTGTTGTTGAAGTTGACTGTGAGGATTTTTACACCCGCTTTTCATGGGAGTAGCTGTCACAGCCGGACTATTACTATTATCCATCAAAGAAGACATTGACATGGGCAATCCATTCGAATGAGTGTTATTCCCACTGGATTTAAGAGACATAACAGATCTATCACCATTCATACTAATATTATTGGAATTCCCTGATCCATAGCTATTATTAGGATGCGTCCCTCCACCTCCTTGTCCTTGAAGAGCAGAGAGAGGAGTAACTGTAATTGTTCCACCTGGGGATTATATGAACATAATAATACTTTATATATTTACTCATCAATTTTAATCTATTCAATTCAGTATTTAATTTAAAAACCCACCAGGAAGAGTAATGGCTCCTTGGACGGATTGAACTTGATTAACTTGAATACTTGATCCCACTTTTCCAAGTTGATTACCACCATAATGATTTGATGAATTATCTACACGAAGAGATGTCGAGTCAACAATTATTGGTTGTTGTTTAAAAGACCCGTCTTTTGCAAATTTGGGAAGAATATTATTACCTCGTAGACTGGACATTTGAATAGCTCCCGGTACAGCTCTACGCAATTAACATGCAAATGAAAAATATTTAACAGGCTTTGCTTTATCAATATAAATGTATATTTGTGTAAAAGACTTAAAGTAGTAACTCCAGTAGTAAAGAAAAAGAAAAGGTTGGTGTGTAAGTGTGATTACAAAATATCCATCTCACCTGCCATGTCTCACATTCCCTCCACCAAGATTAGGAATAGGATTTTGGATTTTTGAACTTGCAGGTCTCAACATTCGTGTCAAAGCTAGAACATCTTTATTAACAATATATCGTGCAGCGGGTTGTTGAAGTTGTTGAGGTTGTTGCTGCTGTTGTTGTTGTTGTTGTTGATTAATAGACTGATTGAATCTTGGTCTTGGTCCGGAATGAGTATTCACAGGACTAGCCTGATGAATCATTTGTTGCTGCTGTTGCTTATTACCTTGCTGAGTTACGTGTGGTGCTGAACGCTGAAGACTATTCGCTGGATTTACTGTAACGCCAGGGCCCAATCCATAAGACTTTCTTAATCGATTATTATTGTTGTTTAAAGTTTTTGCTTCCTGCTCCGGAACATCAGTGTTATCTTGCCCGATGGCGGAAATTGAAATATCTTTAGAAATATTGAAACGATAGCCAGGTTTTGTTTGTGCTTGCGTTGAAATATGTTCCATAAAGTCTTGTGCTTAAGAAGTAATTGCACATTATTATTAGTTCCAGTTATTACGTATATGTAAGTAACTGAGAAAAATAAGTTTGTATTTATGTGTTACCTTTATTTCTTAATGTTCTCTCTCCTCCACTACCAATATCTACAGCATTTTTATCCTCTTGATCATCATTAGGTTGAATTATTTGAGTGTCAAGTTCATCATCGTCCATGGACTCCAATGGTTCACTTTTAATGTTGACAAGAGATTGTGGTTTCCCTTGTTCTAAAGGAATAATAGGAGTTACAGATATTCTTGATGAGGATTTTCGTATTAATTGAGCTTGAAGTTGACTATAACTAGATTTTGTTATACTGTTTTCATCTTCATTTTTTTGAACAATTGGTGCAGTTTCCGTTTGGCTAACTCGACGATTTATTCTTTTTAAACCCAAAGCACTTGCTAATATTTCACCACTAGGTACTCTTGACTCAAAATCATCATCGAAAGAATCTTTTTTTCCACTTTCAGCTGCTATAGTAGGAGTTGTATCCTCATCCTTAACTGGTTCGTCAAGTTTCGGCGGAGTTGCTCCTCCAGTTTCATCGGGCAAAGATGTGCTAGTATCAGTCACTTCTAAATCCACCGCTGATTGTTCTAGGTTCGTTGCATTTACATTGATTTTAGCTCCACGTGTTACCGTAATACTTGTGGACGAATTTTCATTGACAGTAGTAGTAGCAGTAGTAGTGGTGGTAGATGGAGGACGCTTTGATTTTGGAGGGGAAGCTTTTGATATGGATGATGAAGATGGTGATGATGATGGGGATTCACCAGCGGAGAGAGAATTATTAATAATAGTTGGATTGCTTTTCAAGGATGAAATTGTGATTGTCATGGGTGATTTTGGTAACTGGCTATTAGTTTTCTCTCCACTTTTCCCTGCAACTTGAGTTGAAGTTCTTGTTTGAGAAGGCTCTTCTGGCTTAAACTGTGAAGCAAAAACAAACAAGCATAAGAACGCATTGTAAAACTATAATACTCTCATATGACTATTATGACAGTTCTATATGTGTGTACTTTAATAAGATAATTCTATAATTCGGAAAAATAATTGTTTTAAAATAATAAACGGAAAATTTAAACCATGGCATACGAAAAACAAACAAAACCATCTATGTATACTATAAGCAACAAATTCAGTTTTTCCGTAGTAGTTGTGTCTGTCTACAAAGGCATGAAAAAGTACATAGACTTTTGAGCAACACCATTGAGGGGAAGACTTTTTGCGTCTTGACAAGGTGGGATCATAAAAAGTTCAAAAGAGCTAAAGCCCCTATTTGGATTCGATCCTGGGGCCGACTAGAATTTTTCAATTTTTTGATGGGAAAAGAAATAGAATTTGTTGCTAGTATGCCATGGTCACTGGAAGCGAGGGGCTGTTATATTGTATATAGATATCTCATTAATATTTTAGTATTACATTTTGTAAATCTCTCTTTATCGTTTAAGTGTAAACTCACTTCTGGTAGTAATCTCTGTATTTCACTTAAGGAGAGTTCTCTGCCAAGAGGAGTTTTAGCAGATGCTAATACAACTTTCCCATAGGCTTCATTTAATTTTGAAATATGAGTGTTCAGCTCCTGTTGAATTTTTGAAAAAATAGTAATGATTTCAGATTTCATCATAAATACAAGTTGTAAGTACAAAAAGATAATTGTAGTACTATACTTACATCGATTGCTGCGAGTAAAGCTGCATTCTTTTTAGGGGGAGAAGCAGGCATTTCTTCAGAATACAAGTAACAGTCTTTCAGATTAACCCATGCCCTAAAGTTTATAGAAGGAATAGGTTAAAGGCCTTAACCTTAAATTCAGTTTTACCTCTATTTCATTACTTCAATATAAAATACCTGTCATGTTGACCAAAGAATCTCACATCTACTTGATCGTCTTTAATCTTCATGGCTTTTGCGGGCCAATAAGGAAACCCTTTTAATTTTGCCTTGAAATTTATTAAAACAATAATACACGATTAATGATTGAATTTTGTTGTGATTTTATTAATAAATAATTGTTAAAACAATAAGTAACTTACCCACACTAGAATATGCGGTCTTTTCTGTTATCAAACAATAAAATAAATGAATTAAAAGACTTGTCAAAATTATGTATACTTGCAATTCAAAATAACTATGTAGATTGTAGATGTATAAAAAATAACTTACACACGCTTCAACAAACCAAGTTTCCGATTTGGTGTGTGCACTACAAGGATTAAAAAAAGAATTTTTTAATTTTATACACTTTATACATTGTTTAGGAATTATTAGTAGTATTTTAGTATTTTTATTAGTAAATATTACTCATTTATCAAGCTTGAATAACTTACTTGGTGTAACATTCTGGGCAAGTTTCAATTTCAGATAATTCTTGTTTGCAAACTTTTAAAATACGCTTTGCTGAAGCAGTGTACGGCGAAGAGGCTAATTACATCATATAAAAAGAAATGAAACAAATTAAAATGTTATTTTCTAATAATTGCATGTACTTGTGTGATCATACTAATTGTTTTAAACTATTTTGGAATGAATAATAATAACATAAAAAATTATTTACATGAATTAAAGATAATAGAATTGTGAACCAGCCATTGTGCATCGGCTAGAAATGCTTCTGTTGAGCCATACTGCCGTTGTTTTATATTCTTCTCCAAAGTTTGAACATCCATGGGATAAATAATGTACTCGTAGTAATCGTGAGCGTCTGCTGGTTGGACAGGCTGGAGAAAAGGCTGGACCTTTACAAATTCATATTAATTACCATCAACTTATTTTCTATACCCCATTTCTATAGTATCGATAATGTAGACTTGTATTAGAAATAACTTGTAAAATACATGATAATAATATCATGTTTCTTCAAAAATAACTTACTCCGGGTGTTTGCTTCATTCGACCACAAATATACTTTAACATACTAACAAGTTGATCCATACTCAACATTTTCATTGCTTCTGACCTAAATGACATGAAAAATAAACAAACAAATGTACCATTAAAACAATTTTGCATCATAATATACAGTATGTAATACATAATATATGTACATGTACATTCCAGATAATCTTTCATGTACATATATTATAAATTAATGCATTTATACTTAATACTCTGATTGCTTGAAAAAAATACCGTCTATATATAGACTCACATTCACATTTGACATTATTTTCCATCAACTTTTTCAAGGAAAATTGAAGAGAATACTAATTATTATTATCGTACTAATCATTATACCCCTCTCACGATAAGTCACATATTTATGACACAATATAATACTCTGATGATGTATGTATGTTGCTACTTGCTACTATTATCATCATGGATAGGAGCGATAAGAAAGCTAGTTACTACATAGGAAAGCAAACATGTACGATGCACGAGAGCATTGAAATGCATGATTTTTATAGTATACCTTTTGTCGACGTTTTCCGCGTTCATTACTACAACACATTCTGGGCAGATGCAAGACTTCGATGTTCCATCGCTTTCGGGCAAAGTTGGCTCAGGGTAGTCAGGCAGGCTTTTGGAAGAAAAAAATTAACAGAAATATATTATCAAGACTATAATAATGAACAAACCCCATTTCTGTATCTGTTTGCCTACGTTGTATGCTCTAACTAATTCCACCATATAAAACGAAATGTATAGTTTTTGAAAATTCAATTTAGCAATTTGGAAGTGGGGTATCGTGGGACGTGTCTATGACCAATCAAGGTTTAAAAAACCATCAATGAAAGGTTACAGGACATGTGAGTAATTCACATTCCTGAGCCGTGGCTCATTCTTTTCAGAGAACTTTTAATGATAGAAATAAGTATAAGAATCGAATTGTATTTTCCCACCATAAATGAGGTATTATTAAATTGTACAGGGGGCCCCCTGCTCGAGGCGAGGGGATTGTCTATGTACATATTATATTTTGAAAGAATTTTTAAGAATATTAACGTTATTTGTTTAACCGGAACTGGAAAGAGGATTTTGCATTTAAATACTAAATAATCCTGCTAAATTCTGGGAAAAAATTCAATAAAAAATGAAAAAAATCTAAAGCAAAATACATACACATATGTATATATACAAAACCAACTTTTACTTACCATATACATCTCATATGATACGATCTTGGACAAATCTTACAGTTGAAATAAACACCGTCCTTATGACAAACCCAACAGTACTTATCATGTGTTCGTTCCAATCCTTCATTACTCTCTTTCCCTTGGTCGTTCTGTAATAAAATAACATCATTTTAAAATCATTTTAGTATTTTATTTCTATTATCTTTTTTATGATCATGAAATATCTTTCTCTCTCTTTTCAAATATCTCTAATGAGTCTCAATTTCAATTTTCAAGAGTTCCATTTATGATTCATATTGTATGTATACGTACACCGTACACGTACATATGTTTGACTTTGGTTCAAGCATTTAATTTAATGGCTATTTCCATTACTCCGCCTTAGCCAATCATTATTCTCCTCACTCCCTATTCCCATGACCTCATTCTCAAAATGCTGCATACACATATATTTTATATTTCAACAACGACAACTATACAATAAAGGGGATGGAAATATAACAAATAAATATATATACCTTACTTTTTTTGTAAAACAAAATATTCAATCAAATGTAACATTCAATAAAAATATATAGTATCTCTCGTCTGAAACACAACCTTAATGAATGACCGAAACGATACAATATTGAGGAAAACAGAAATATTTTTTACATTTTGGCTACATAATCATTTACAGCTATAAGTACTCCAAATTAAAAGTAAAACTCATTACAGTAACTATTTCATCAAAAAATGAGAACCTAACAATCAACAATGGTTTCAAACTGAACGAGAAAATATAAAAATTTTTTTTAAAAATTACCGAAACTCTTCGTCCTTGTTTTCTTTTTGGTCCATCCTCACTAGATGAATGAGATGCTGACCTTTTACGTGTCATTGAAGCTGCAATTGCATCCCCTTTTTCTGCACTGGATGCCAAAGTAGAGTTTTTATCACTTTCATCAATTTCCATTTTGAACTCAGAATCTGTCGTTTTATCATCCTCATCATGATGAACAATTTCTTGATCACCATCATCATCTTCAATATGCTCATCTTCATTAGATGAATCCAGATTATTTTGAGGCGCTTCGGATGGATTACCTTCGTTTTCATATTCTTCTTCTTCCTCCTCCTCCTCCACCACTTCATCTACACCTTCCGTTTCTTCATCATCTTCACTTGCAACATGTTCAGCAGCTTCAATTCCATCTAATTCAACTTCGTCTTCTTCTTCTCCTCCTTCATCAATTTCTTGGTCATTATTTTCCTGCTCTATATCAGCATCTGCATCTGCATCATCTGTTTGTTCTTGCACTAAAACTGGTGTATCTGTTGAATCATCGGTACTTGCTACTTCATCAGCTTCTCTTAATTCTTCTTCATCCTCCTCTGCTGCATCGTCAACCCCGACACTTGGGTTAGCATCAGGCTCAACAGAAGCTTCTAATTCTGGCATATTTTCATTTTCCCCGTCATTAGACACTACATCTCCCTCAGCACCGTCTGGGTTAGCTTCCATTTTGAAATTCCAATTTGGGATGCCCTGTTCACACACCTCCCTTCACAGAGCTATACCTGCAACCATAAGTGCAACCATATATTTTTAATGTATGCACATTATCACATTATTTCAGGATAGTACACAATACTCACACAATAATGACAAGTAGAACTTGTCTATGGTATTGGACAACATGAAAAAAATGTATACGCATTGAAATAGGAAGTCATTTCAAATTAAAATAAAAAGAATTATAATATGTATATTGTATATACGAAGAAGAACAAAAAATATTGCCATAATAAAATGTCAATGTATAAACTATCATAGGATAATAATCAAAAACAACATTCAATAAACTATTTTAGCATGTGCATACCAATAAACCGAAAGTACTTAGACACTTAGTTATATATATTAACGAAATAAATAGGACATAGGTATATTCGTAAATTGACATACCCTTGCGATTTTTGAAAGGTCGATGAGATGGATAATTAATTGTAGGAATTTTTAATAAAATTATTATTATAATTTGTGTTGATTATCTGGAAGCAAACTGCGAACTTTTTTATCATGTAATATAATAGGATCCAGAGTCAGCTAGAAATATATGTGTACCAAAAAAAATACATGGAATTTATTAAAATGCCATTTGACAACAACTTTTACTATGACTAATGAATATAGTTAGTATATTTATATAGGAAACCTTACATATATGTACATAGATGTGTACATGATATATTAAAAATAATTATTACATACCTTTAATAATAAGAAATGTACTTAAATATATTTACCTCTTGAGCTGGAACAAATTATTTTTCTTCGTCTTCAATCTTCAGCTACATCATAACTGACGACAATGAACGACGGGGTTTAGACAGACAGCACCAGAGATGGAGACGGCCTCCTAAAAAGAAGGTATCAAAAATTTTTGATTATTTTTCCAATTTTTGTAATTGCTGTGTGTGGCTTCATATTTTGACACAAATTATTTTTGACTACATATGACAGTACATACCTTTGTCTCCTCTTTTGTATTATTTTCTTTGTACATATATACTTGTATATGTATACAGAATTGTTTGGTTTTTCTTTTTTTTTCAACTTGGTCACACACACACGGTGCGGTGTAAGTACTTACGTATAAGTATATGCACTTAATAATATAAAATGAATACTTATATATATGGTTAGGTATACATACACACCAAAACGACTTGGATATATGTTCAACTGAGGCGGTTTGATGATACTACAATATGATGATGATGAGGAGCTGTTGTATTCTAAATTCTAAATTCCCTACCTGCAGCTATTACACAAGATTTGCAGCAGCAGCAGGAACAACAAGAATGAGAATTCATAAACTTGTCAACTCATCGACAAAAAGTAATAATAATTCTGAACAAAAACTTGTTTTAATTCAAGAATCAAATAATGTCAGAAAAATTTGGCTCAATGATCCTAAAACCAGGTACACACATATGTTGAAACTGTGTACACTTATTATATTAAGTAAATGAGTTACAATAGTACTTATGTAACAATCATTTTGTAACGGTTAATAATAAAAAAGTAAGTTATTACGCACTGCGTTTTCATGAATGCTCACACAGGAATGCACTGTCGCTGCAACTTATGGACAATTTGATAACCGGGATTGAACGAGACAAATCGAATAAGGATTTACGATGTATCACAATTTACGCTAATGGTCCAGTGTTTAGTGCTGGACATAATTTAAAAGAATTGGTTAGTTCATTCATATATTATTATATTTACCTTTGAAAGAATTTTTGTCTCACTTTGTTATTCTGAATGCATATGTGCGTACTTGTATTTCTTCATTCGATCATTATATATAGACTACCGAGTGTGGAGTAGAACAACAGAAAAATGTATTTTCTAAATGTACGGAATTGATGTTAGCCATAAAGGTAATTCAATAAGCATTTAAATTTGACGTATATTATAACTATAAGTCATCTAAATTAAATGAATCTTATTTAAACTTTATAGACATCTGAAGTGCCAGTGATTGCTGCAGTGAATGGTATATACAAGAGCTTATAAATATAAGTATATACTCTCCGATTATAAATAACTGGGGGCCCCAAGGATAGATTTAGGAATCCTTACCCATTTCAAATACATTGAGTGGGAGGAGCTACGAAGGAGAGAGAAACCGTCAGTTATTTATAATCGGAGAGTAAGTATATAATTCTTATCGTTTTATATGATATAATTTGGAATTATTTGTAAAGAGCATTTGATATTTGGATTAATTAGGTCTAGCTGCTGCTGCTGGATGTCAATTGGTTTCAGCCTGTGATTTTGCTGTCTGTACAGAATCTTCTTCATTTTCTACTCCTGGGTGAGGAAACAACTGATGTGTATATATATATATAGTTTAAAAATATAATTTTTCCACAAAAGAATAACATCATGTTTTATATCTCTGAACTTTGATTGGATTATATAGAGCAAATTTCGGGGTTTTTTGCTCGACTCCAGGAGTTGGAGTTTCAAGGGTTGTAAATAAATCTTTCGCTGCTTATATGGTCCTCACGGGTTTACCGATTACAGCTCAAGAAGCAAACAAGCATGGACTTGTTGCAAAAGTCGTACCTGACGGACAGTTGGGCATGCACCTATATTTTTATTAGTATCCTATATATCTATATTAATATTAAAGAAATCATGGAGAAATCTCATTTACTATATCCTTTTATGTGTATCGATGCATATATATATAGATGCAGCTATTGATGAAATTTGTACAAGCATTAAAAGTAAAAGCCGTTCCGTTTTGACATTAGGAAAGAAATTTTTCTATGAACAGATACAAATGAATTATGGGGATGCTTTGAGGTAAGGATATAGAATGAGACACTTTTCAATTTTTACAAATCTGTATTGCAGTCAGTTTTCAATTCAAACGTATTTCAATGATTTCAATATTCAATGACATACATGCAGACAGGGAGAAAAAGTCATGGTCAAAAATCTTTCGATGGAAGACGCTCAAGAAGGCTTGAAAAGCTTTAGAGAAAAGAGGAAACCTATTTGGACTCATGAAAAGTGATATTTACTGATTTATTACCTTACATGTAATGTATATGAATATGGCATTCGATTGAAACCATAATCGCAATAAAAATGAAAATGCAGTCGCATTACGAATTCAAGGCTCGGCAGATATCACACGGCATCTCATTTTTTTCAATTTTTTTAAAACATTCCCATTCAAATACATATAAAATTCCATAAAAACGAAAATATTTCCAGAAATCATCGTTCCGTTTTCTCATTCTACGTCCTCGAAATTTACTCATCCCATCACAATAAAATTTAGCATCTTGTGGGCTGGGCTTGGGCCCCCCCCCCCCCCCGACTAAATGAAAAAAAATCACCATTTCGGCATGATGCCGTCATTACATCGCACTTCGCCGTTACATTGGCATGGGATGCCGTGATATATCTGCCTTGTACGAATTCCGTACAACTGGAGAAAATGAAAAATGTTTTTTTGCACAACTGGCTCTAAATTACTGAAAGTGATAGTAATTTCATTTTTTTTCAGTTCTTTAATCAAATTACTGACGATGGAATTACAATTCCCCCATTTAATTACTATATAAGGATCCACATGAGTTTAAATTTTATTAATTATTATTCCGTCATTTGGTTTTGAGCAGTATATTTCTGTCTTATACATATGTATGTGTACTCCACGCACGGATAAAATCGTACCGTATAGATGTGATAGTTGAGTTTTAACTTAAAACTACAATCTAGAATCTAGATTCTACATCAATCTAAATATAGACTTCTCTTCACTGCAACAGTTGATGATAGAAGAGCAGGAAACAGAATATATACTTACGCATGAGACATACCGCAAGTACGTTAAAGTTGTGCGATAGTTTTCTAGCTTTTTCTATTTCCATTAGGTATATATAGTATATTATGATGGATATGTGCAAAAACGTAACAGGCAGTACTATTTATATTGTATAATTTTGCTTTCCAATAGTATGTGTATATTCAGTATTCATAGATATAGGAAGCACAAATAGGAAGAAGAGGGTTCAATGTTTATAGAGTGTATATACGGGGGACAATAAGAGCAGGTGTATTGCCCATTCATTTACTCACGTATACATTTGTACAACATTTTGAATCCCGCTATGTCGAACCGAAATCCGAAATCCCGGTCCCGGGTCTTTATAGTTACCCGGATACATGGCATGACGTATATGTCTACATGGAACCGTGTTAAAGGGAGACGGCATTGCTTAAAACGATAAAATGTACAGTGCATAGATAGATAGATATATAACAAATTCTAGCATACACACATGCACATATAGTGCCACACACGATCCGAGAAACAAATATGAATAAATCAATACTTTTTTGTTCTTGGTTTTAGGTTGTGGAGTAGGTAACCTCAAATCAAATTACTTTTTGTGTATAAGAATATTTACAGATAAACACAAAATTAGTCAAATATTTTATAATATTATTGTGCCTTTTTAAGCATATTGTAAAAAGTTTACGCTCTCTCTCTATCTATCTATCTTCTTGTGGTGTATAATCTCGTTCGTGATGATTTTTCTCGTGATGTGAAAAAAATTCACTGAAAATATTAAAGTACATGTGTACATATATATAACGAAATATAAAACCTATATAAAACAAAAGGAAATCCACAGTGTGTATAAATAATTTTTACTATACATTCCATGCATTCAAATATATATGATCTAAAGTGAAACAATATCATATTATAAATATACTTGTAATTCTTTTTGAAAGAAACTATAATAATATTATAGTAAGTATACTACAGTGCAATGACCATGATACACAGCAGTCAGCAGTAAATACGGCAACCGGCTGAGCTCTACCTAATATATTATGTTGTAATTTTAATCATTACATTCTACAACTATATATATATATATATATATATATATATATATTATTATATATTTACTTGCAAACCACAGTTTTATCTTCATCTCATCATGTGCTGGAGTGTGGGTTTCCTTAGCTACAACTACCACCAGATGCAAATGTGATGATGCAAAGATTAATGTAATCTTCTGCATTTAAAATTTAAGTAATTGAATGGAAGGTAATATGTAAAATAGTTTATTTATATATAGATGTAGGTATATACATTTAAATGCGCTATGTATTTATTTGTAATATAAATTTTGTATACATACATATAAAATATAGTAATAGTGCATAGTAAATTATGTAATTTAAACAGTTAAAAGATATTGCCTGCTCCTGTACTTAAATTCCCCATCGTATTTTAGCTAATTTATGTACTAATTTAAATTTTAAATACCTATATAATTACGGTAGATATAAGTAGAATTGGACAACGTTGTATATAGGGAAATAATAATATTTTAAATGTGAAATATTAGATACCGATTAGTTTTTAGTTTTTACTATAGACTAGTCCCATGCATTTGCCTGTCTTTCTCTAATCCTTCTATACATCCTTTCCTTTCTTCCTTCTTTCTATCAAAATTGAACAGTGTGAATCTCATCTATATTGTGTTGTGTGTGTATATTAAATGTTGTCATCGTCGTACTCATCAGGACTTTCACTATTTCTCTCCTCTTATCATACCGCAGTTATTTCGTGGCTCAGAAGAGCGATGGCGGGAGTCCGGAAGGCACATCCACCACGTTCGGCGGATTTCGGTGAGGTCAATGAAAAACCAGTGGACGACGTCTCTCTTAATTTTTTTTATGAACCCCGTACTTTGACCCTCCTCTGTTTTGCCATCTTTGCCCTCATCTACGTCGCCTTCAATCGGTAATAAAATTCATTTACTATTAAATTTTAAGTTAAATGTCGCAATAATAATATATAATTTGAATTTCCATCATGTAGAATTGTAGACTAATTTTTAATTGTGTAAATTCAATATACTAAATTTTGTGTTGTATAAAGTTTATACTATAAATGTGTGCATATTGTTTTTATTACTTTAAATAACTATTTAAATATAAAAGTACTTGTTTATATTTACAAATATTAATGCATTTTACATTTGAATTTAAAATGCAAATTAGGATTCCTAATTTAGGAAATATTTACTTTCTTAGATAAGGTATTTTTATTACTATTTATTTATATATATTAATTATTAATATCACTTTTTCTAATTTTTGTTTATTACAGAGATGAATCAGATATTCAAAACAATATCAGTACGGGATTCACATGTGTCGTCTTCTTCTTTCTCATCATATCTGTATTGGCATTTCCAAATGGACCATTCACTCGGCCACATCCTGCAATTTGGCGAATGGTTTTTGGATTATCCGTTCTCTATCTTGTGGCCCTGAACTTTATTCTTTTTCAAAATTATCAAACTGTCAAGTCAATTTTCCTATGGTTTGACCCTGCTCTATCAAATTTTTCAATCGACAATGATAAGGTAATTAAAATGCAAGCATATATAATGTGGCTTACTTATTATTTCTAATTTAGAGAACCTTGGTCAGTAAGATCAATTAATGTAAATAATAGCATAAATATATATGAGTGTGAAAACAGAAGAGCGGGCTCGATAGTTTTGGCTAAGTTAAAATGTCTTATTGTCCATGGATACGA
>JAIUND010000239.1:0-92910 GCA_034699125.1 Gisinianus flammeolus
CGAAAATATTCAAGGCGCTATAACTCTAAAACTAGTTATACGTAAATTGCCCCTTTTCTTACGGTCCGCTCCATATATTTAAATACATATATATATATTCCATACACAATAACATACATGCACAGGTACATGACGACCCAACTCTTTAATTTTTGATCTATCTATCTATTACAGTATTAAAGACTTTTTAATAATGCAAGAGGGATTCGACTTTTTCCAATATATTCTACATTTCAATCCCAAGGAGAACAATCAAGCCATCTCATTACTCAATAGCAAAAACAACAAGCACGCACTAAACACACTCACACTCACAAAGATGTACCACTATTAATTATGTTACGAAAAATACATCCAATTTTCTTGGGTTTTCATAACGTCCCTCATATATTTACTCTTTTGATATACATTCAATATTCGAAATTCGATATCATAAAGATTACATTACATGCAAATCAAAAAATCAAAGGCCAATAGAAATTCATGAATTTTGCAACTCTTTCCCTAACTTTTCCTCAGCCACTCTCATCTCTGTGTGTAAACTTTTTTTTGTTATAGACAAAGAAAATCAACAATCAAACTTAAACTTGAATTTGATTTTCGAATGTGGGTAGCGCATGAAGATCATGATGAATTTCACATATTGTGGTACTCGTACACACAAACACACATAGGTACATATGTTTAAAACATTCGGAGAATCCTTAGAAAATTTTCAAAGTATGTATGCACATATGTCTGTATACATATATATTCAATATTTTGTAGTTTTTTTGCATGTCATGTGATGAGACGATAGTTGAAGTTGAGACTCACTACGTATACAACAACGAGAACAAGCAAATGTAAATGAAAACAACGTGAGTTTTATATTTTACATTTACATAAAATATTAAAGTCAACTGTCAGGGATATGTGGTACTGGCCACGGTGACGACTTGTATATTGCCTGATAGATGAGAAAATCACAACAACACAACAAAACACATGTATATACATACAATGGAGAGAGACACACTAGAAAATATAGATATGTATATTGTTTGTATGTGTGTGAGAATATGTGTAATACAATAAGACTGAGAAAATTATACTCATTGCATTTCTCAAATACACAAACAGAAACGACAAAAGATATACAAGATTGAATCATATAGAAAACACTATTATATATGAAAGAACATCATACAGATTATCAGATAGAATTACAATTTGCCAAAACTAAATTCAAAGCCAATAGAAAAGAAATATGAATTTAAATGAGTGCATATCATATCATTACACGTTTAAGAATATGCCAAAAGAGTTTCACAGGGTGGAAAGGTAAAGAAGAAGAAGAAGAAGAAGAAGAAAAAGACGAAGTATAGAAGATGACGATGAAGGATGGGGATTGGATGGCAAAGATACGAGAGAGAGAAAGAAAGAAAGAGAGAGACCGGAATGTAAGTAGGCTAGAGAGATGACAATGAGATTCATTATATTTCACATGCAGAATACAAAATACAGGCAGAACATGAACGAGAATCCCCATCCTCTGTTTAATTTCAAATGGCCAATGAATCTATACATTATCATGTGTCTCTATCTGTATGTATTTTCCATGTGAATGTCCACTCTGTTGAACTCAATACAAAATGTGCAGAGAGACATGGTTTTTTCGATCATAGATATTCTACACAATAGCTCTCTGTTTATGATTCAAATGTTTTTTTAGTCAGTGTTTTTTGATTTTAGTATCTTTCCTTCTATGTAATTTTGTACAGTTGCCTTGAGTAATTGAGTTTCAATTGATTAAGTCAGTATTCTTAATTACGGATTTTGTATCTGATTCTATTTAGTTGAATCAAGTAGGAAATTCTAATGGTTTTTGTTTTAGTCAGTAGCTGTACACGTTTTGTACACGGACAGATCTTATGTATATACAAAGAAGTAAAAAAAAAATGACTTGATGAAAATTATGATTCAGTGATGATGCTTCGTATGAAAAATGTGTGTGTTTCATTTTTGGACTGAAGGATTTTCTCCATAATACCTTTTCTGGTCAATGTTAATCGCATGTGCTTTATGGTATGGCATATCGCATCGCATCGTATATGTATTATGTATATCGTATCGTATGTCTGCCTGAAATATATATGAAAGGAAAACTGTTTTAAATCATATAAAAATATTGAGAAGATGCCTGTCAACAACGGCATTAGCATTTTGACCATGACCCAAGATCCCAAAAAGAAATTCAACAGTGTGTAAATGGATTAATTTCTTGTAGCCATTGGAATTGTACGGTGAACCGTAATCGTATTGTGTACTTTAATCAAGCATTATATAAGAAAACGGAAATTCTCTTCCACACACATTTTTTAATTCCTCCTATAATTTCAAACAGTATATCAATGCATAAAAATTCCATGGGATGCAACATACAGAACAGACAGATACACAAAAATTCTAAAAATGCGTGGAAGAATGGAGAAGAAGGGAAAATTTGATACACAACAGAATGTTTGTATATGACATGAATAAATAAACTATATAATACTTCATAAGCTCTTGGATCTTGATCGTACGGTACATTTTGAAAAACTATCTATGTAATTGTTGTGAGGACGTAGATATACAATGGTAGAAACACAGATGACCATGTAAGCCTTGATATGTTTGATATATGGCTGAACGTGAGTATTCAGTAAGTATATGTAAGTACATTGTCGTAATTCCTTGATTTACCAAACCATTTTTTTTCTCTCCTGACATGTGACATTCAACATTTTTTCCCCATTCCCCATTCAAAATTTGTTGACAAGGGCCATGACTCTCTTTCAAGACAAAATTCCACAAGGGATGAGAGATAAACTAACAATAAGTACATAATTCATAATCCATACAATTTGCTTACTGTCTACAAGTTAATACAAGTATATATGTACATGTGTTCTCTTGATCTTTGCACTGGTTAATCTTCTCATAGTTCTCATGGAAAACAATCAAAGGATTTTTATTTTGCACCAAATAAAGAATATCTATACAAATCCAATCAACGAGAGTAAAACACAATCCTAAATATTGTTTTAGCATGTAGGACAAGGAATTTTACTTGAACATTTTCTCGGAATTGCATACCTGTCTGTATATATGTACAGAACTCACTTGACAATTGGCAGCTAAAAATTACCTACACCATAACTAAAGCCAAAAAAAAGAAGAAAAATGTAAACATGTGAGAATGTGGTGAGTGTGAGTATATAGGTCTGTGTGGACGAATATGGTAAAGGCGAGTAAATTGCATTTTTGCATTGCATTTAATTGCTAATTATCAAGTGCACTGGGATTGATATTGAGATGGAGTATGGAGATTTTGTGTGCCAAAGGGCAGTTGTTGTCATCTCTAAAGCTCGAAAGCTGTCATCATCATTTTCTGTATAGTCACTGTCCCTTCTTGTATTTTTTTCTCCTCTTTCTTTCTTTCTTTCTCTCTCTCTCTCTTTTTCTCTAGTGCTATTATTATTAATTTCGATTATCTTGAAATCTTGAATGAGTTCTCATGTATAGCGTAAAAATATAATACCCACGTCATTATTTACTGGTACGTCCATCGTCTAGGATATTTATACATATTATTGTACAGAGAGTATTGGCAAATTAAGGATGGTTTGATGGTTGATGGGCATATGTGTGTGACGACTTGTCCCTTTCAGACATTAGACATGAGATTGCAAGCCAGATGCGTGTATAATAATATATCAGTTCAGTAGGTATGTGTGAGATGAGAACTTATAAGGTACTATAGGGAAATTCTATTTATGGCCAAGTACACATTTTATTTTCAGGCTCATCACGTGGTGCAAAAGTGAACACACGGTACTTGATTTTCTGACTTGTAACCCATTTAACATGATGATGACGGCGACCAAGAAGACTGAAGAAGAATGGGAAAATACGACGAAGACCACGACAAAGCATTAATTAGCTCGTAATTAATGAACGTGTACGAACGAAGGTAGATTCTTCTTCGTATATATACGGACATGCCTTTTCTTTACATTTACATGTGTGTGCTTGGCTTTGACTAGTCACAGGCACAAGTGCATTCATATTTGCCGATTTGAATTTGAAAATTTTATACTGCCGATTGGCATTCTTCATTCTGATTCTGAATTGCAATCACTTTGACAAGTCATAGTTTGCCCTGGGGAAAAGGAGATCCCATGCAATTGCAGCTTCATTTAGTACCGTACCTATACCATTTTGTATTTTTAAATCATCAAGTCTCCTCTACAGAGACCTGCCATGCAAAATACATGAGCACTCAATGTCTCCAAAAAAATCTCCAAAATGATAATGACTAGTTTTGAAATCGTGAGTTTTAGAAAGAAAATCGTAGCAGGGAAAAGTATCGTATAATCGGACTCTTTTAATTAGTGTACAATGCTTTAATGTCACTGTAAATGCCGAGAGCAAACGTCTTCGATTTTATATAGAACTCATAGATCAATAAAATCTAAATGAAAGTATATATTATTCCCTGTATGTATATGGCATGGAAGAAATCATCACGAGTTCATTTGTTTATTTGAATTTCTAATAGATCTGATCTAGATTCAAGTTTCATATCAATTTTCCTCTCTCTCTCTCTCTCTAGAAAACATCTCTCTCCCATTGTTCTTCCTATATCTTGAACAATAGTAAGAAATCGAGAGAGAGAGAGAGAGAGAGAGAGACTAAATGCGAATTGTTTGCTGATGACTTTTTAGAGAAGTCGTCAATAAGAGAATTAAAATTAAATACCCCAAAAGCCAATTGGAAAATTAAGAGTTTAAATCCAGATAAAGACCTTTTACAATTTATAATGCAGCTTCGATTATCTGTATAGTCAGTTGTATACAGACTCTGTACTATACAGAGTGTAAATAAGTAATCGTACTTTTGATGATAGGCTCAATCAGAAGTTCCAAAGTCAAAATCGAGCTCTATATATGTTTCTGTGTTTGAAAAGAAAATTGACAGTGGACATGAGAGAGCGACATGGCATGCACATTGTTTTAAATTGTGTAAAGTGTAAAGGTAAAAGCCTCCGGCATCCAGTTACATACTGTTTCTCTATTGTATACTTGTAAAAGACATTCAAAATCCCAATCTTAAGACACGAGTGTCCTCCGCTCGCTCACTTCTTCTTCATTCATTTCTCTCTCTCTCTCTTTCTGTCTCTCTCTCCCAAAAACCTTTTGTTTTCTCCCTCAAATATCTGCAGCTTCCATCGGCATCGCATCGTTACCTCGATTACTTTTCCTATTCAAATGCTCTTAAACTTAAATCCTTATCCATATAGACTCTGGGAACTATTCACTATTTACTTTAACCACACGGCACAACCTTAATTACTGACTTGAAACCTATCGTTAAAACTCATCGTCTTCATCTTACCATATAACTTGAGGTATTTTACAATGCACACACACACACACACACACTGATATCCATACAATACCAGAAAGCATTGTCTACTCATACCTCAAACATATCTTACAACAAATGCCCGAGAGTGCTTTTGACATTTATTTTATATGGAGGTATTCACTTTCTTCCCGGTTTACACACGCACGCATAGGCAAATAGGCACACACACCTTTACCTAGGAAGGGTATATTTACCCATTCAAAGATAAAACCTCTGTCTCAAGCTTAAGAGTACCTGTACCTATATATGTGACATTCAAAAATGCATGTATGTACAAACAAACAATCAACCAAACCAAAAAACAAACAAACAAAAACACACAAATGGAATACAAAGAATCGATGTAACGTAAAATCATCAGCGTCGGAGGCAGTCGACCAAAAACAAACCAACAAATTCTATTGTGAAATACACAAAAATAAAACTTGGCTCATTTTTACAAAAGACAAGTACTCAAGTAAACAAAAAAAACATATATACATCTCTCTGTGTATACAAGTAAACACCGTAGGGATACAAATGGTAAATGAACTATGAGAGAATGTCCACTCTATTTACATTTCTCATTATATTAAATATTTACAATGGTTTTTTATATGCTGAGATGATTAAGATTCATTATCATCATCATCGGGGTCTCTTTATTTACAAAACCATACCTACAGACGCGGAGACAAAAACACATTTCCAAATACCGAATACGAGACAATATATCCTTTGTAAATTCACACTTGATTCAATTCAATTTTCTGTTGTATTAACTATATATGCTATACGAGCACACATGTACTGCATCTGCAATAATAATATTATTATTAAGTATTATTAACGGCCTCAGTTGTCTCTAATATTTATTAAAATATGTCACAGACAATTCATTTCTATTATTTTCTAAACTTTGTTTGATTTTTGATTACACAATATTTTATGACGATGATGATGCTGACAGGAAGAAAACAGAGGACGAAGAAATGAAAAAGAATCATGCAATTTACAAATACTAACATTGTATACATGCCATGAAAAATAACATGAAATGTTTTTATATTTTGTGTAGACAACTGTTCGACGAGCTTTATAATTGTACATATAATTTAAAATTGATACAGATATAGTGATTTTGCTACACCGTGAAATCATATACTTTTTTCGTAATTTCCTATACGTGTAAAATGTAAAATTCATAATTAATTACTCGTGAGGTATCGGCATAAAATTGACTTGCAATTCTTTGTTCAAGTGGAGTCAATAAACAGTCAAATATTCATTTTTTAAAATCACGTACCTGATTTCCCCTTATATACCTACATTTGATGTTTCACAGACTATGTATATATGAGTACAATTTTAATTGTCTTTAATCTAATGAATTAAATTTCCCTGTGACTTTCCAGAGATTCGTGAGATTTATCTAGTCGAGAGATTTACTTTGATGATGTATGACTAACGATGAAACTTTTTATTTTTCGGTTACTTGTCTACGTGTCTCTGTATCTGTACAGTGTTAGTGTATAGGTATCTGTATAAAATTCATTAAGAGAAATATATCGTAGTATATAGACATATTGTGCGTATATGTTTGTTTGCGGTTTGAAATGTGAATAGAAAACTTGTCGTGAGAGTTTGACAGTGACGTCAAGTTGATCAGAAGAATTCACAAAGACTGCACCTAATTAAGCACCCATTTTTACCACTCTTGCCTTCTTTTATATCCTCCTCATCTTCATCACACAGTTCCTTTCTCTGAACAAAATATAATGTACAATGTACATGTACAATAATATACATGTATATTCAAATTTCAAATATGAAATTTAAAAAAACTAATGTGTACTACTTCCACCATTTGAATTCCCATTGAGATTGTCAAGAGTCCAAGATACACAAAGTACATACATATACAGATATTTTTTCACTAAAGATTGAAGATGGGAGAAAGAAACAGACTACAGTTGTATAGTATTATTGTACGCGAGCGACATTATAGTGTTGCTTCACTATATAGCATTTGAATTCCAAGATCGTAATCCAATGTAATTTTTTGTGTGTATATATGTGTATATACTATATACTATACACAAATAAATAATAATAAACGAGATGAGAAATATTATAAGTAAATAGAGATAGTGAACAGAAATTAAATATTTCCCAGTTCTTATTTACTTTCCATATCGTTTACAATTTACAAGTTTGCCAGCAGCAGTGTTGTGATTGTGAATGTGTATCTATATGCACACAATAAGACACAACGGAATACTCGATTCCCCATCATATGCTAAGTCAAGTCAAGGGAAGTCAAAAACTCTTGTAGCAATTCCAATTACAAACAATCACTTATGAACCTCTGAGGGAGAGAGAGACGACGACTGTGTGTGTTTGTTTCATCTTTCTCTTCGAGTTTCAGCTGTACGTATATTGTGAATTGTGTGTGTATGCTTATTAGTCATCCCTCATCTTTACCAATATTTCACCTTCTCATATTCTTATTCTAGATTGACTTTCGCTTCACCTATCCCGTGGGCAATTGAGAAAGAGAAGCCGGATGAACAGATGATTTCAGATGAAAAGTCAAAGTACTCCTCTGTCACACGAAAATCAAAATTCCAATTCAAAGATCGTTGTATCGTACATACGGGAGAAGACAGAAATTGAAATTATTCAAGTATGCAAAGAATAACTCGAGAGCATACATCTACTTAAACTACTTATCTACCATCCGCATGTAGACTTCTTGTCACTAATAATTAGTCGCAACTTATAACTCAACGTTTGGGACAATACACTGAAGAAACTCGAACCTTTTTCAATTTCCAATTTCCACTCTGTTCAGCATTCAAAATGAATCAAAATAGTCATAAATCATATATACAGATACGATTTTACTTTGTAAATGTATAACGAATAATAAAAACAAGTTGAGGTATATATATTTGCAAAAATAAAAATACTTTTGATTTCCTTTCTCCTATAAATAATGTTCATGTTCTCACAGTTGAGAGTGAAAAAAATTCTGTAGAACCTTTTATTAAATAAATCCATATACTGAAAAATATATAAAGGAGAGCCGTGAATAGTATTTAGTCAAAATACGAAATAGAAATAAGAATAGACCATCCTATGCCTTTGCATATGAATTACGAATGAATGTAACACACTTGAGACAAAGTGAGTGAGAGACCGAAGGGAAAACTCTCCAATTTACAATTAACAATTATTATTATTGTCGTTAATTTCTGTTTGTCCATCCGGCCGCAATATATTTTTATATCATTAATGCATACAGTCCACACCTTCACGTGTGTTTCTTTTCCATTTCCATAAGCTTATAATTATATTCGCATACATTACATATGAAAATTTATTTACAAGTCTTTGGATTTATTAGCATATTTGAATTTACATCAGAATTAGCATTTTGTCTTTTATCTCCAGTATATTTATTCCTCAGTCTTTCTAATCCCGCATTAAGGAAAGAAAGAAAACGCCATTTGTGTTGTGTGTGTTTTCTCTTTAATCTCCAAACAAAAAAAAACTGTTTTGATCTGTCTTAAAGTGACACGCCGGTATAGTATACTATCATGTCTGTATAGAAACTATTGTAGGTTTGTATAGGTACAATAGTGCAACTTATCGTTATGAACACACCTGTAAAAAATGTATTTAATTAAATTCAACAGTTTAATGACAATAATAGTTTACTATAGTGTAAATTTTTGAATTTACATTATAGTAAACTAATTTCCATACCAAAATGATTTGTGATTAACGCTATACCTACTACAAATTCGATTGAGCACTGACAAAAGTATTTTAAATATTAGAAAGGAGAGTCGCGCATTTATAAACATTTTTCAGTAGCTGAAGAATACACATTATCTACAATATATAGGAGAGAAATTTTTGTGTAGAGTAATTTAATTTTAATATTATTTAATGGTGGTACAAAAAAAAAGAAATCATTATCGACTTGTCAGTCGTTTGTAGTTTGTACTTATATCCCATTTTTTTTTGTATAAAGTGTAAAATATGTATTATTATACACTCGGATTGATTAAGTTATTACAAGTTTTATGTTGTCGAGAGAAAGATAGAGCAGGGAACAGCTGTGTGTACTGTGTATACTCGACATTAGGAATTAACTAGAATTTAATCAACCATTTAAATGTGATTTTAAACGAAGGCAATTACAATGAAGTCAAGGAAAGAACATGCATACACATTTAAACAAGTACGAATAAAGGAATAAAGTGGAAATGAATGAAAAGGAAAAGTGACAACGACAACTTTTTTTTTTCGTCACACTGTATGTCTCTCACCTGACACAAGTGCAGTGAACTATAGCAATATTTTCATCATTATCATCATCATCGCAGAGAAAAAGTTACATCAAAAGCTAATCACAACAAGATACTTTATAGGATGTGTATTGGATGGATGGATGGACTCGAATCTCAAGTCAAGAGTTAATGACATTGGACATCATTTACAAATATATATATATTATGATGACGATCAACACAATCATGTGTAACCTGTAAAATATGCACATCTTCTGGTTTCCTTCCATATTGCTTCTGCTTACGATTCAAACCATAGCAGATAGCAGATTATTGAATACATAATAATAATAATATGTAAATGTACCTATAAAATTGTCTACATAAATATATTACATGTAGAAAACGGAGCCTCTGTAGGTGCTCTTCAAGTTTTGATTCTCATTTCTGTACTTCGGAATCAACATATACAAAGGTTTCTCTTCATGCCTCTCTACTCCCTACACACACATAATACATACACACAACTCAGGACATGTGAAATTTCCTTTCCTTCAGGTCATCTTCATATTTTCATTCAAGTGGATACTATACACAGAGTATAGTGGTGGACACTTGATTGAATTTAAATAAATTGTCATTTAACTTTTTTTTGTCATTTCAATTCTACTCTACGCAGATAAAAAAAAATTGTCATTTGGATTTCAAAGGTTTATGAAAGCGACAAAATGCTTGAACTTCTAACTTCCATACAACATATTTGCGACCATTTATGCATAATATTTACAATAGGGAAACTCTCTGCACACCACGAAAAAAGAAAACAAAGTTACATACTCAGTAAAAGTCTATAGAGGAAACGCGCAAAAATAAATAAATACTATGTACCTACATAAAAAACAGTTAAGGGACTAAACAATGTCAAGATAGGAGTAACAGTTTAATATTTATTTCATACAATAATAATGAAGCGAGCATCGTCGTGTGTAATTATTACCTGTATTGCATATTAAATATCCTGGTCAGCTCAATGTGAGTTTCTCCTATTATAAATTGTAATTGCTTGGTACAATAAGTATTTACCCATGTACAAGTTCAAATTCAAATTAATTTCCATGTACTTTCCACACACACACACATACACCCATGTAGTATGCGAGTTAAAGCAGTCGTACTACCTACTGAAAGAAATAGTGGTTTGGTTCTTGTTGTGATTTGGTATTACATAGATACATTCTTTCTGAAAAAAATTCTTTACCCAGTTACCCAGTGTCTGGTCGAGTGTCTCGATTCTCGAGATAATTCAAGTTATAATAAGAGAGATTCATAATCATAATACACGATGTTGGTAATATCTCTGCTGTATGTACAATATATACATACTAGACTAGTCAGAACAATATCATATTGCTAGCAATAAAAGCAATATCTGGCTCATATTGTTATTTGCTATATTGCTTTTTTACACTAGATATAATGGACTTTTTTGAAACTTACACTAGATATAATCGAGTTATCGACTTTTTTAAAAACGTACACTAGATACAATGGCCTTTTTTCAAAACTTATACTAGATAGAATCGACTTTTTTTAAAACTTACACTAGATATAATAGACTTTTCGAGCAATATGCCAATAAGCAATATATTGCGCAATATGGGGTAAAAGCAATAACAATATGAGCAATATCCGAAATGAGCAATATCTGTGGGCTCTAATACATACAGATATTCAGATATTGCAAATTGCGAGTTACGAATACTTTGTATGGGCAAGCAGAAAACAAAACAGAATCTTGATAATAATATAAATAATAATATGGTAGATTGGGTTTTGGAATCGCAGACGATATCCTCTAGGAAAAGAAAAGAAGTTTGACTTTTGACTTGCAAAGCAGAAGTCTAAAAAAACAAGACAAAATGAAATGGGAAAGAGAAAAATCTTGAACTTGATACATGGTGAACTTTACATTGGCGATAGCTCTCTCTCTCTCTCTTTCACTTTGGTTGAGGGCTCGGTGAATTATTACTTTTTGAATATGCAGATAAAATATGTGTGTGTGTGCGCGTGTGTACAGTACAGAGTACAGAGAATTACATTGTATTGAGATTTGAAATAAGAAAACACTTGAACCAGTACAGTGTACCCGTAAATAATGAAATTTATAAAGTTGGAAGTTGGTTCCTGTTGGGAAAAGGTGTACACGATATCAAAATTAATAGGTATGAATACGAAAACTGCAGAATACTACACGTACAGTGTACTAGTACTAGTGTACACTGAAGAGGTTATAATAAATTGCCCATTGACTAAAGGTAGAGTCGACTGTACAGTATATTTATTTGTGTGATATGAATTATGGATAATGAATCGTATACCTATGTATTTGAAAAAAAAAGTTGTTTCTTTTTCAGGTTCCTGAGTGAGTGAGTGAGAGATAGAGAGAGGCTGTTTCGTTTTGTGTTCTACATGATTCAAGCCTCTCTTGGCTGTCTCTCCTGTCTACTGTACTATTCAAAATATTATTATTATATGATTATATTATTGTACATGATTGAAGATCAAGATTCAATCTTTCACATTATCCTACGGCACTTCATTTCATAGATTTCTTTTTTTCCTTACACTTCTTTCTCTCTTTGATTTTTCAATTCATCCTCGCAATGACTTGAGACTTGAGAGTCTTGAAAGAATTTTAACCTTTTTTGTTTCTATTTTTATTAGCATATATTTGTATTTTAAAAATATTACTGTTCTTCACGTGTACATAATATACATCTACAATCTACATCAGGAACAGACACTACCTGTCTCAAGCCTGTTAATAGTAAAAGGAAATACTGCTACGTTTTATTTTTTTATTTGCATATACATAATAAATTTAGATGCGCTCTCAGACGAACGAATCTGCAAGAAACATCTTATTCACAGGTTTATATTAATTTTGAAAATACGGAACGAAAATACGAAGGAAAAATAAAATAAAGTTACATGTGTCAAGGAACAAATATAGTTAGGGTTGTGTTTAATGTTTTTTATTTTTTATTCATTGTTTATGATTGTAGATGGGACGAGATAAAAAGAATAGTAGAAAGATTCTTGCTCTGATTTTTTTTGGTCTGGATTTCAATCCAAATACAGATGCATGTCTCAAATCTCAAATCTCAAGTGTCTCTCAGTCTTTGGCTAATGGCTAATAGTTCTTTTGAGTCGTCAAGAGATAAAATCACATAATTCTACAATACAATGCGGAGCGATGAGCGATGACTTTTTAATCTGCAAAACTATACAGGTTATATATTTTCTCTTGCCATCTCATAAGGCATATACCAAAATGTACCATACATTTAAAGTTTGAATGATGAAGAGCTCGTGTTTTATATATCCACGAGATTTTTGTAGCTTCTGGCTTTCCCCCATTACATTTCGCCGACTTTAAGCTGACGAAAGAGGTTCGGTTTGGTCAGTATTCTGTATACCTACAGACAATTAATTTTTACTAAGTATTTTATACGTCCTGCTCTTGTTTTTACGTTCTACATTTAGAGTTTTTTCTAGAGTTAATTTGCCAAACTAATAATTTATAACATTTTTCTTCATATTTTAGGTGTCAAATTAAATCGTCTTACACGTATTTTTGAATTTATTCTTGCGTTATTCTTAATTCTTCAGTTTGTTTTGCCTGTATAGTCTTTGGAAGTAAGTTTATCAAAAAAAAAAAAACATACTTGCCAAGAAATTCAACGTCAATCTTAAACTGTGTAGCACTTTGACTACAGAAAAAGGAAATCTTTTCCAAAGTTGGTAACAATCCAAATGATTCTTTTAATTGGATCTATAATTTACGTTTGTGTATGCATACAAATATATGTAAATAGTTAAATAGAATGCTGGCGGACGACACAGAATGTCAAAGCTGACAAAAATAAGAAGCAGTATACAACAAAAATGACCGCCCTTCTTGATGAATCAACAAATTATTATCAGTTATCTATCAGTCATCTCATCATCTTTTCCTGCTTGACTTTTTAAAGATTTCCACTCAACCTTCCAAAAAAATATGTAAATGGTACATATCAATAGTCCAGAGACTAGAGAAACCGTCTCATTTAGTCAGCATAAATAATATATACAATTATTTTTATAAAGTAAATTAGCTGGGTGAAGTTGCTGTTGCTGTTGGGACCAGACCAATGACGAGTAAATGTTATGAGTTAATTGGCCAGCAATGAAAATTATTACTTAAATTCTAAAGGGATAATCTAAATATTCACTCGATCCTCTTGCCCAAGTCAAAACAAAGAGAAATTTTCTTACTAGCTATACAGGTGTGTACTTTGAATTTTTTTTTTTTGTATATATTTTGTGTATAGACATTACAGATACGCGAACTAGACCAACTGACACATGACATCAACTTGAAAGATCCCCTCATGGCATGACCATATGATCATCATGATATAGATAAGTATCAGTTTTCACACACACACACACACACACCAGTACCACAATCCACAAGGAATAATTAATTGTTTGTTTCCCTTTTTTTGTATGAAACGAAACAGAGTATACTCTATATCCTCCACGTAATTGACCACAGGGCTCTAATGAAGCAAATAAGTACACACACAATCACACATTTTATTCGACCAAACCGACGATTCCGAGTACTTATATCAAAATCCTGTCCATGTGATTAAATCAACCCCGGAACCTTATTCTTCAAGCGAAAACTTGATACGTGGAAGGAAACTTGTCGTTAAAATTCGTATTCTGAAATTTTATCCTTTTATTTCCTTCTTCTTTTTCTTTCAACTGAAGAATTGAAACAAATTATAGTTTTTTTTTTGCAGAATTTTTGAAGTTCTGTACGCATAAAGTTTCATTTTCCTTTGATTAAAACCTACACACACACACACTTGTACTTATGTATACATACACAAACACATACAGAATAACGTTGTAAATTGCAAAAATGTAAGATAAAACGCACGCGTGTAATACAACTCGTATATTAAATTCCCATTTCCTATCGGCTATTCAGTGTACAAAGTCCTATCGTGTGTATTCCCAACTCACGTGCATTTACCATAATAACAATAGGATACTACACACAATTCTATGTGATTTATATCTGAGTAAAGCAATATTGAGATTTAGATCAAGTAAAATGTTCCTACACGTACAAACATGTAGTTTATCATCAGTTGTAAAAGGAATGCCCATTGGCAACTCTATAACGATGAAAGTCCACACTCTTTTTTGCTTATGTACGCTCGCCTCTGTGAAAAATGTTAAACTTTGTTCAGCAACCCAAATTTTGTTTGGATGTATACTATTGTATACACAAGGAAATTCGATGCTAATGCTAAACACTAAACACCGCACATTCGTAAAAAAGCTAAAGCTATATAATCAAAGCCTACATTTACAATTATATTACAATATATGTAACATGGGTAAAAGAAAACGACAATTGTTTTTGGATAACAAAAATAAGATGAGAATTCAGAGCATGCATACATCAAATTATCAACTGTCCCTTTGAAAAGCATAGACCTTTCACGGCTATATGGTTTCGTACATTATAAATTACTCATTTGAACAGACAATACGCTTCTCTCTCTCTCTCTTTCTCTCTCTACCAGTCGGTCACACTTTTTTGGACGTACAGATATGGTTTGTATTTTTTGTATTCCGTTTCATATGTTTCCCAACTATATATGCATTTTATTCTTCTTCCAGGTCTTTAGGCTGAAAGATTATGGATGATGGAAAGTTTTTTTCTTCCTTGTCCATCGTTCTCAATGAAAAAAATATTCGTATACAACGAGTGTGAATATTGTTGATATTTGATTGTTGTCTACAGATAGCTTTGTCTTTGAATACAAAATATATATATTTTAAATGTCAAAAATACAAAATATGGATTTTTGTATCATGCTGAGCAGCTCAAAAAAAAAACCTCGTCCATATCAAATTACAAACGACTTGAACTTTATTTTATCCGTGACAATGTACTTTATTTTGCACGCGAGAAGAATATGTAGAGATTATATTTAAACCATAGCCAAATATATGGAAAAAAAACTGACCAAAATATTGAAGATATTTTGCCCTGGTTTCTATTCGTATTTGCTCATACAATCAAGCATAAGAATTACAATATCGTATATATAAAACATAAGAATTCCAGTTTCACAAAAATACACAATGACCTTTTCGCCACAGTGCAAATACAAAAACTTTCCCCATTCACATTCGTAGAGAACGGTAACTGACATGTGATTTTGAACGAGACTCTCGCATTATCACAAAATATATATGACCACATGCACACACATCAGCGTCTACTTCCCTCAAGATCCATTGCGAATTGCAAATCTCATCAAATCATCCAATGGGAATGGGAAGAGAGAAACGGAAATTAAAATATGCAACCAGTTACACACACACATGGAAGTAGGTAGTGATATTATGAATGTGTGTCTAGTGTCTATATGTACAGATACAGAACAGCTGTCAAGTTTTTATAGAAACCAAACTATAATTTGAAAAATAACCCAGAGTCTCTCATATCTCAAACGGTAAGAGTGAAATGGAAAAGAGAAAAAAACAAACACACACACAAGTTCAACACAAGTCAAAGTCAAAATATCAAGTGTGTACATCTTTGTGAGTGGATTCTCATTCTCATATGTTCATTTCATATTCATCACACTAATAATCAAAATTGCCAACAATCTTCATGTTCTATAGGAGCAATACTCTTTTTTTAAAAACAAAAAGTGCATGAGACGAACTGATATGATACGATTCTACAGTAAATACATATATATTTATCACTTTACTCTTTTCCCTTCATAAACAATACATATATAATACAAATAAAAAAGACACATATGCTTTTTTATGTACTTACATGCACCCTTTTCTTTCCCCCCTCCTATATTCTGATAACAAAAACATACAAACACTCAACCTCTGTTTGTAAAAGGTAAAAGAAAAGTAAACTCAAATTCCTCGATCAAGAAAAAGAAAAAGAAGACATTTCGCTCCTGTCAATATTATAATGATTACGATTCATATTCATATTCATATCTAGAATGAAGAACACCGGTAATTGCAATTCGCTAGTACAGAGTATACACATATGAGATGCGCATGTATACAGTCCATATAGAAATCTTTTTAGGTATATACAGGTTCTGTGCAAAACTGCATGCATATGTATATACCTACATCATTACAATATGTACAAGTTGAAGGTGATTCTGCTAATGGGCTGGTGTTTTCTTGGATGGATGTGCCCGAGGATGGCTTTTCTGTTTGATATCGTATATACGTCGAGTGGAAGTGGACAGAGAGAGAGAGAGAGAGAGAGAGAGGTATAAAAAAGTCGCTTGGCAACTCGCTTCATGTTCATGTTTCACATATTGGACAAGTAACAACGTTTATGCCGAGAAATCTATGTTATTGGAGTAGTGGGCCAATGTGTTGTTTATGTAGTCGTCACTCGAGAAGCACATTGAACATTCACAATTTAACCATTCACATGCTCTTGGACATCATCATCACCACTACCACATCATATTATAGCACGATTTTATGCTGTATAGGCAATATTAGGCATATATGATAATATCAAAAACTTGTGTGTAAAATTCATAGGGCATTGTACTGCCATTCAAAATCAAATCTGCCATGGAATTTGATGTATCTGATGCACATATGTATGCACTTGTGTGTGTATTGTGTATTTCTAATTTCTATGTATGTGTCATGTGTATGTATGCACTTGGGATGCTTATTGTTAGTGTGGTTGAAATTATAGAAAGAAGGTGATGGGAGAATTTTATTAATAAAACAAAGATATGGCAATGAAATCAAAATGTGTTTACATATGGTCCAAATACTTCAAGTGAGTAGCAAGGAAAGTTTGCCATTACACGGCTTTTGACTGACACCACTCTACAGAAATTAATATAAATTGTGTACAAAAGCTATACTGATTACTGACGACTCTCATTCTCTCATCATTTGATGATGATGATGAACATTCAAAAGTCAATACAAAAAACCAAGACATATATTTTAAATGTTCAATACCAGTTTGTACTATTTTCTTGAGAGCATCGTGAGACATTACCATAATAACACACATATACACACACACACACACACTTTTAAATCCCAAGATTTATGAGGATGGGCAACAAAGGCAAATGTAGAATTTTATTTTACCTTATTTTATTGTAGCATCAACAAAAAATAAGGAAATTTTGAATGTTTTTTACTTTTCGATTTTACATTTGTGTATGCATATGCAATATGCATATATATACGATTTTGCTTTCATTATCTGACCAGAATGAGGATATTCGTATTGAATGGAACAATGTTTTACAAATTATATTCATTCGTCGTTTATCGTTCTTATTTGAGAAGAGTTTGGCACTGTGGCAGAAAATTGTTTTATTCTTCTGACCGTCATTTCATTCATTCATTCATTCCAAACTTATTTTCTAGATATGGGCCGTAAAAGTACATTTACTTGCTCACATTTTTGATATAATAAAAAAGAAGATAACTATTGACGATTATCAAGTATATATATATATATATTTGAGATGAATCACTATTTGAGAATTGCAAAGCACAGCATAGAAATGCAGTTGTCTATGAACAAGTTTAGAGACGTTAAAGGACAATGGCATGTACAATTTTTTTTAATAGTCGGCACTTATAATTGCATGAATAATCACTATGTGTATTGAATGTGGACTGCCGTATACGGAAGAATTGAACAGAAAATATTTTCATCCACATTCAACTATTATCTCGTTAAATGACTTGGAAATTCATTGTCATTGTTGTATTCACTATAAACAAATAGCAGAGCACGCCAACAGTTACATGGGGGCATAAAAATTTGAAGAAAATGGAGTATGCTTTATCCATAGCACAATGCAATTTTTTAAATTGCATTTCCTCAGACATTCAACTGTGTTATGATCATTTAAATTCAAGAAAAAAACATAAGACAATGTCATTTTAAAATAACGTACATTTTTCACCAGTTTTTCTTAGTGCATGAATGTATTTAGAAAATTGAACAAAAAGCATTAGAAAGATCATTTGGATTGACTGTACAAGAATTCATTGAAGAGAAACTGGGTAAAAAGGGATTTGTTTTAAATTTTTCTGCATCATTTGTGCTGTTGCTGTTACACACTGTGTAATACACAGACAACAATTTCCATTTTATGGGAATCGCTAATAGGGTTTTCAGTTTCATCTAAGGGAAAATCTTGATCATGACCTACACATTTTGAGACAATAGAATAAAATGTAGGACAGTTAAAACCGTCATATCCCATATGAAAAGGATAAATTAAATATAAAAAAGCGACAACCTGTATTGACAGCTATATGCATTTTTCTACAGGAAAAGCAGCGATTAAATATAAACCCATTATTTATTAAGTGTTGCGGGGAAAATGAAAACGATTTCCAATGCAATTCATATACTGATATATTCGTGTATTTCCGCATTGAACTTTATATATCCTTAAGTTTTGTATCCGTACTTACTAACTTTATTGAAGGGAGGAAAACGACTGACTTAAATAATGATAGCAAAACCATACAGACACGAATCTCTGCTACATCTGTAAACGACGATGCAATAAATGAGGAACAACACAATTTGAAAGAGAATGCAGATGAAGAAATTGAATCAAGTTGATGATGGAGTGAAAGTATATCTTGATAAAATAATATAAACAACATAAACGCTTTTCGCCCATTTACCAATTTCTCTAATCACTAATGAAAAGGGAAAACAATCATCATGTTCTACAATTTACGATCTCAATCCAAAGTTTTTCGCACTGGGATCGATTCTGATGGACAGTTTACTCAAAGTGAGCTCTTTCGGCTATGATTTCTTTATTGTTTATTGCTACACAAGAAGTGAAAAACTTCACAGTTTTTTTCCATTGCATGTTGTTAAACAAAATGCTACAAATCTGATATTAAAAATCGTACTTGGTAGCATATACTGCAATCAAAACTATCTACATAATCCATCATTTCCCTTTTAACGACTTTTGACATTGACATTTGAAAAAATGCAAGATGACTAAGGATTTTTTCTACAGTGCTATGAGAGTCCAATCTCGAAAAGTGAATACTCTATTCACCTTTGGTCATCTACTAATTGAATAAAGTAAAGTGGTTTCAACTTCCAATGATATCCAATGATAAACTGTCTCGACTTTGACTTATTCGTAAAAAAGGAATAGAGATACTTACGACAAGCAGACATTTTTTGACAGTATTCATTGCGACTGATTGTGACATGTCGAATTCGATTTTAGAGATGGATTCATTATTGAATTCGTAATGACGAGCCTTTTAAGTCAAATAAAGTGTTGATATTATTCTCAAATAATTTGTTGAAGAGAATCCTCCTAAATTTATTCCAATTCGAATAGTCTACTATGGTCAATTTAGTTCTTTGGATTTCCCCGTTCGGCATTACTTTAATAAAAGGTCTGCCTTGCTGTGACAAAATCATTCATTCGTTCGTCAATTGTGATTGCATATATAATATATAACATAGAAATATACGAGCGTGTGGAGATTCAATTATAATTACACATGGCTAATTGTGCAGTTTTATTAACATGAAAATACCATGAAATAGGTCAATGAATTTTATTGCAATGTCAACAACATTAATTTGAAATGGAATGGTAAATGTATATCCAAGACTGAATTTCCCAAACTATGGTACCAACAGTCGTCGGAAATGGAATCATACGAAAATTTACTTACTACATAAATTACCTTATTGTTTTGATTGTAAAAATGAAAATGATTAAATAAAAAATAAAATAAAAACATGAGGATTGTAAAAGTAAAAAAAGAGGACAGTGGAAGACCAGACCAGAGCTTGGCAACTAAACCATGAGGTCATCACACTTCTGCAGAAGTCATGCAGAATCACAACAACCAACCAGCCCAGAGAACATGAGCAACGAGCCCATAGTCAAAAGATGCAAAATGCAAACACACACACTCACATGTTGAGTTAGTGTTCAAACCCAAAGTTCAACACACTTTTCGACCATCAGCACATCAAAACATCTTCGGCATTGTTATATTGCTTCGTTTTTCATTTCGTACATTTTCTCTCTTTCTTTTCATTGTGCATAATGCACAGTATCTATAATCACTCGATGTATCGTAAAACACGCACGTTTCTCATTTAAAACACATGTAAATATTTATTGTAGTCTCCTAACCTTTCATATCCACCCCATTCATAATTACAATATGGAAAATGGCAATAAAACATATTATAAATACAAGCGTCTCTGTGTCGAATGTACTGATACTCATTCGAGAGAAAAAAAACTCGGACTGAATACAAAGTGAGTTGCACATGAATTTTCCCAGTACTTCCGATTTGATGATTGCTTCTCAGGTAATCAGGTAGGTAATTCGACGTGATTCAACTTTTTTTGTACCGAATTTCTATCGGTATACGCAGAATCAAAATCAAACATCTGGACTACAATTGCAATTTAAAAAGTCATTTAAAACGTTTCAAGTTTAGGTTTTCAACGTAACTCGATTTCTATTTATTTTTTCTGTGACTCCTTTAGATTTTTGCAAGCTATACTTATTTAGCTGAATACGTTTTCAACTTGACCATGTTTCCCATAAGCTACTGATAAAGACCTTTTTCCATGTTTTTCGAGCACCGAAAAGTACAATTTATAATTGAGTAGTTTTCTGTAAACAAATTCACAAGCTACCAGCATAATTTTTTAAGAACAAAGGTCTGAGAAAAGGTTTAAATCATGATTTTCGTGAACGTCCCTCAATTGTATTTTGTTTTACAACTTTCTCGAATTTCTCTCTCATCGTCAAACACTCCGGACGATTATAGAAATATATCCATACATAACTTTTTCATCATACCCCGACATTTCATTATGCCCAGATCTCCTCTATGTGAAAACCATGAATTTCAGATTGTTGATACAAAATACTCAGTCAATGTTGTCAGTAAGTTTATTACCATTTCTAATAGTGTATATATATGTATTATATTATGTATACACACTATATACGATTCTTATGGTAGAAAGTAGATATTTGTAGATATAGTATAGACATTTGAGAGGACAGACAAGCCCTTGATTGCAATTTACTGCCGACGTCTTGAGAATATCCAATTTTTCACCTTTCTACCTACATTTTAATATGTATAAGACAATGCAGATAGACTGTTTTTCCCCTCATAAAATCACATATATATAGGTATAAAATTGCATTGCATACATTCCTATATGGACTCAACAGCTATATATATGTATATGGATGGATCTATAATTTATACGGATGTAAAAGCACATGGTACAATATCAAATGAAAAGAGTAGAGTAATAGAGAGAAAACTGTTTAAAATGCAAACCTCTTGCTTTTATCAGGTTGGTGAGTGCGATCTTCCAACTTTCCAAGTTCATACAACATGCAGAATTTGGAAATGAGAATCGATCAGAACGAGAGAACCAGACTCTAGTTCAATCACAAAAAACTAGACCAATCGCTCTGAAATTACAACTGAAATTATTCTAATGCTTATTGATTCAAAATTTGTTTCGTATAGGACTTGTGTTACACATCCCATTATGTACATATTATGTATGTGGAAACGACGTTGAGGACTTTTTGAATCAAAGCTAAATAGAAAATGAAGAGAGCAGAAAACTGAAACCTGACACAACAACAATAAAAACTTTTTAGTCTTCAATGATTCGGAGGACGATGTGATGTGTAAGCATTAATAGCTAATTAGGATCACAAAACCTGGACTGTTGATAATGATTGTGACAATCGTAATTAAATTACAATAGGCTTATAAATTTAAAGTTTTGTCATGTGATGAGAAAGGCTTTTAAATTTGCAAACATAATTCAGCTCAAAGGCAATTGCAACTTTTAGCACTCATAAGCATTAAACACTGAGATGCCTTATAGTATAATTGATTCATTGCTTAGTACATTCATTATTACTAAAGTATGATGAACTTTGTTGTCTCTGATGAAATTAAATTAAAAATTGAACAATGTAACATCGAATTGCCCTGAGACACTTGTACTTTCTCCTATTTTCAAAATGTCTAAAAATTTATTTTCTGACTGCATATTTCAATTTCTATAGCATTAATATTTGACTTCATTTGAGTTCTTTCCGCATACGGACTTTCCATTTTCCGCAAAAATATATATATGTACATACAATATGCAAAAACGTTTGTGCAAATATATATTATAATATATATACTTAATATGCTGTAATAAACATTGTTTTCATTTTTATGATAAACTTCTTACCATGTTAGTTTCTTCAAAACATCATTTGTAATATTTGTATATGCATCTAAATAGACAACGAGAGTTTTTGGTGTCTAACATAAGAAATTAAGTGACTTTTACTATTACAGTCTAAGTGTCTACAGTACAAATTGCTTGGGACTCGAGTTCTTCTGACGATGCATCAGCAACTTCATCTAATGACCACGCAACTCATTTCAAAGTCACGTCATATGCATAGTTATATGAACGATCATCCGGCTATTATCTAGTCAAGTTTTTAAGAACTTTAAGGACTATTTGCATTTGCAATGTTGCACATCTGTCGAGAATATCTTTTCTTTTTTAATATTTGTTCAAGAGCTAACTAGCAATCCCATATGTGTAGTTACTACACCAGCACACTCAGCTCTAGGTATTTTGCACACGATTTAACATTTTCATTCCATAAAATTCCATTTTCCATTTCACTAACGAAGCTCTCCACTCAAGAATGCCCAAAGAAAATTTTCTCTAAAGCGTCTTTTTCTATGACGAAAACGTCTATTAGTCCACTCTTCATCATCTTATTCTACGTGTGCACACAAAATTAGTTTGTCTACCTTCTTACTTTTTTTTTGAGTCATCATATTTTCACCTTGATGACCTTTTCCCGTGTGTACATCTCTGTCAAAACTTAAATTCCTGCATAGACAATTTAATAAATATATACTTTATAATAATTATTTGTACTTGTTTTTGTCTTACATGAAGTGGTCTAGGTATAATACAACAAATATATCAATAATAATGTCAATAAGGATGATAGTCGATTGGTTTAGGATATGGCGAAGCATTTGACTCAAAAGGAATTAATTTTGGCAAGGAAAACAGGCAAAGTAGTTAGTATGTAGTGACCAATGACAGTTTATGGTAACCCTTGCCGTGAGTATATAGGGACACTCAAAACTTATAACTCACAAACGAAAGTGTTTGTTTACCAACTATTCAATCTACTATACTGTCCGGGTGGCGTCCCTGATAAATATTACTTTTCCCTACTCACAGGTCACTTGAAGATGTCACAAAATAATAAATGGAATCTCAGCCAGCTATAAATATCTCACTTTCCTTAATTCATAGGGAATACAAAAAAATTTAAAGACAAAGAAACCTTGAAGAAAAAACAAGAATCAATAATAAATTTTGTAAGTGTCCCTTTATACAAATGCATAAATCTTCGATTTGTATTTAAGAATATTGGAAATTTGGAGCTCACAGAATTGCATTATATTATAGTTTAAAAATATCGTCCATGGTTCACTATTGTCATTAGCCTACTAGCCTATTATTGACCTTCTCTTCAACTCCAAACACGAAATAGTAAATATCCAAAAATAGGTTTGACTTCGAGTTGACCTGGGTAAAAGGGAAAAGGGTGTGTAATTATATCAACACAAAATGGACAAAATACCCTTTCAAATAGGTACATATGCACAAACTCAGCCTGAGTTACTCAGGTAAACGCATATACTTAATACATAATAATACGAAATATGTATACGGAAGAATACATATACCTATACTCTATAGACGTATAGACTCTATACATAAATCGACATGAATATTTATCAATGTATGTATTCTCTCTCATTCTAATCGTACTGACGTCTATTGGAAAACGAAAGTCTCTGTGTGTGGGTAAGTCATAATAATAAACGATAACGACTTGAATGAATGAATAAATGTGTACAGGCAAAGGGTAAACGTAAAGGGAAGGTAAACAAATGCAACTCTGCCTTTTAACTACTCTCAGTATGTGTCTGACGTTTCGTATTTAGCATTTAGTATTTTGATTGTAATGTCAAAAAAGATAACAAGGTAGTGACTAAGAATATCAAATATAGCTTTATAACGATTATGCCAAATTAAAAAAGTATGTAAATGAATGGGGATGACGTAGAAAAACACTCAAAAAAAAAAGTTCTTCAAGTTATTTACTTTTCATATAGATATGTATTTGAAAGTAAAGACTGAAGATGCTTTTATAATTCTTTTTAAGATATTATGGCCAATTGACCGTAGGTTCCAATTAAAGTAATGGAGAAGTACGAATTACTATATAGTTTTGTAGTTCTTGCCAATTTTATGCATGATTTCCATATATTTTTAAATATTTAACCATCTCTACGATATATTCCATACTGTTTCATTTTTCTACTTCATATGAATAATGAATAGGCAAATTAGAATTGCAAGCCCTTTTATTTTCTATTCATATGCTATACATACCTCTCACTTGTATTAATATCGTTTACGTACATTCACATGTTCACAGTTCAAATTTATTGCGAGTGCTATATTATGCCTTTACTTTCTTAGATTATTCTGCACACAAGTGTTCAATGTATTCAAAACTTTGACCTTTTGTGTTAAAATTTATTGACGGAGAGAACCCATAATTTATTAGCACTACAATTGATGCAATTACGATTCAAACGTGCTGCATATAACTTAAACGTTATTGTTTTTCACGTTGGGGTAGGGAATTTACAATTTACTCTGTATACCATATCACTTTCGTGCTTGTGCTGCTTGCATGTGCGTGTATTTACGAAACAGAAGGATTTTTCATTTTCAAAACTGAAAGAAGAGGGTAACAAATAACAACAACAACAACAAAGTCAAACTTAAAAGTCATATTTTAAACATAAATTCAAAGGCCATACGGATTGAAAGATAATGGAGACTGACTGTGTAGCAGAATAATTCAATCCATAATATAATAATTACATAACAGTTAATGTAAGTAACTACAGTGTTTACCGTGACCATATTTATAGATCATAGACATTCATGTATAAAGAATTTAAGGATCCTAACCTTTATCTTTATCTCATATGTAACATGCTCTTCAAGTTTAAACTTTTAGAAGAAGAATCTTAAAGATTCTTTATTTGCTACTTGCAACATATAGCTATTAATTACATTATGTACATGAAATAAACTCCATCGCCGTGTGTATAGTCTGTAATTTGCAATTACAAACACGCATAAATCCTTAATATTTATTGACTAAATTTATTGCAATCTGCATGATCATATAATAGCTCAAAGCAGAATTTTCATACCTTCCATAAATTGCAATTCTAAAAGAATGGGGAATCATTATTCGATTCTATATTCGATCAGTATATATTTAACAAGTAAAATAAACTTTAATTTAAATAAAAATACAAGAAGGTTGTTTGATTTCAGTTTGTGAGCTTTTTGCAGGAGTCAGCAGTCTTAATATTTTATCATTATTTATTTACATGTAAACGCAAACAATGGGCACACGGAATCTGTCCAAAATAATTTATAATGCCCCATATAATCTCAAAAGATTCTAATAATGATGTCAGTTGATGAATGGTCGATTGATTATCTACGAGACGAAGAATGAAAAGTTTTCATTGAAAACCATGCGAGATTATTCAATATAATATTTTATATGAGAATCCTTCTTAATTATATAGACAAAATCAATTTGATTGCATTGAAACGGAAGAATAAAACAATCCTGCAATATTTGCACAGAGTTTTCTTCATTCCTTTTTCATGTTTGACAGAATAAATAGTAAATAGTAGTTGGTACATACAACATGATACGAAGATACAGTTTGGCAAGCTTGTTAATTTTAGTTAACTCAAACGAAAAAAGAATTCTGACAAAGTTTAATCATGCCTTAACATTCTTAAAAGAATTACAACTATATGGCGTAAAATGCAGCAAGTCTTGCGTTTTGAACCTAAGTATTCATACTTTATGCGAATCGGTAGCCATTTAAAATAAATACTATGACATTTTATTGCATTAATTATGGTTACAGTCTACAGACTGGACGGAACTCTGTCTGTGTGCTAAATACGCCGATAAGTTGGTCGCAGTCGCAAGGTGTATAATTACACAGGAGTTGACTTTCATAAATATAGTTGCTATATCTATACCTATACTACTAGTTTCTTGAGCGGAAATCCTTCGATTGTTCTTCACCAAGTGTGAATCATGTAGATTTACATGATTTATTTATAAATATCCGATTCCATTAATGAATTCAAAAGAATACAAATTCGACCAAGTTAATTTTGCCTATGTCAACAATTATTTAAACTCTGCATTAGTGTCGAATTCGTGCCCACTTTTTGTATCATTTTCCAAATGAACATTACTATAGAAGAAGAAAAGGGAATTCTTTGCAGTAACCACGATCACAATTTGACATCTCATCTCACGAACAAAACGAAGAAGATTCGAATGCGAGTTCACAATGGACGCCGTCATATATATATGTGCGTGTTATGTTTTTTGGATATCTAATCTTACAAACTATCAGCTGAAATGAAAGATATTTCCGCAAATCAAGAATTTATTATAGAGATATTTCATCTACACAGATATTACGCATGCTAACCAAATATCAGATGTAGTTTTTGTGCAATTGTGAAAGGGAATTTTTCAAATCCATCCTGACAGAGAGAAAAGATAACGGATGAAATTTAGTGTTTACTTACACAATTTGTCTCGTAATATTATTACACTAATCACATGATAAACGCTATAATAATTAGGAGAGAAAGATGAATCCACAGTTTATCAGTTATTAAATTATTAAGGCTGAAGTAAATGCATATTATTTAATGTATAAGCTTACTCTGTTGCATGCAATTGAATTTGCATTCCCACTGTGTGATTGTCGTTTTGCTTTTGAGGTAAACGATTCTATTATAAATATTTCCAATTTGCATGGAGTTATATAAGACGTGTTTTCGTGTTCAGATGCATAAATTGCAATTTTATTTTAATATTGGATAAAGTAAAATGAAGAAGACAAACATCGACACAAGATTCCTTTTTAGATTCGTACATGAAGTACTGCATTATAAAAGCATGGAATATGTTTCATTTGATATATTTCACAATGAGTGAAATATTTGAAACATTTAAAATTTTACGAAATTTATGCCACAAAGACTTTTGCTTTTAACATGTTTGACTTTGAGAATGGAGTAGAGAGTGAGAGTTTTATTTTATAAGAATGTAATAAATTCCAAATGATTATTTTATGTTCACGACTCGACGGTTTAGCTTATTCAAAAGTATATAGGTAATGTAAGTACAAAAAATGTTCGGGGGTGCTTTAAGATTGGTGTATTGTGTAATAATTTGAAAATTTAACAGAGATAAAATACAAAAAGTTTTTTTACACTCAGGCTCATTTTGAATGTATCGTCTACGTTTTTCATTTCATGTATCGCCCCAAAAGTCAGTATTACTCATCAGTACTTTTCACTTATTGTCTCACTAGTCTCTCTCTCTCTCTCTCTCTCTCTCTCTCTCTCTCTCTCTCTCTCTCTAGTGTGATGACAAGCGTGTGGCAGTTAGTAAATCATCCTTGTGAGAATGATGTGTGAAACATTATGGGCCAACAAAATAATTATCGTTTTCAATTTACTTTAAAATAAATAACAGACTGCATGTGCCCACTCATTAACTGGTTAAGTAGTTTGTTTACACAACTATGTAGACAAAGTATATAATATATGACGGAAAGTATACATACATCGTGTGAGTTACTAATTAAAATTTACAAAATAATTTTTTTTTTTCAATTTCGAGTTCAAAATCTATAAAATTGTCAATTAATTATTCTGCACTGTCTTATTTTCATTTGAAAACATCAACTTTTGTGATTGCTCGCTTAACGTCAAACTACTAAAACGAATACATTTTGACACTTTTAAAAAGAAAGTTTGAAATATCATACGTATAATATGTACATTATGGGTAACTGAACTCTTTTCATAATTCATACAAACAAATGAATAAAACTCAGGAAGTTTTTATTTAGTTGATCCAACAATTTCAAATTGATTCCTTTGAGAAAGCCCTCTCCTTTCATTTCGTACTACATATGTAAAAGAAAACCATACAAAATCGGATAATATTTCAGTCATTTGTAAAAAATTGGGTATGTATTATAAGAGGAAAAGCGTTCTTTAAATGAAAGGAAATTGAATTCGATATAGTTTCTGTTTATTATTCACAACATGAAACTACACAGGCATTATTTGATATTTGAAAAGTCTGTGGAATCTCAATACTAGATCACTAGGCCAAGTCAGAAACCATAATTATATTTATTACACTAAACTCTGCACCATTCTGCATGATACTTTTGATATTTTGACCTTTTCTCATATTTGTGGTTACCAAAATGTGAAGATGTTAAAATATTAAAATTACACAGCATATCAAAATCATCATAATTTAGTGAACTGCAACAAAAACACAATGCCGTCCACATGTATACTGCTGACATTATACAATGCAAATTGAAAACCGCGATGCCGCATATTATTTTTAATACCCAAATGACAAACAAATAAAAAGTGAGTCCATTTTTTCTACCTAATATGGACACTTTTTTCTTCGTTGTAACCATTTCTTTCCAAAAATGTTTTATCTATGTACCAAAAAATGACCTGTAGTGGCCTTAAAAATGATTACACGCATAAAAATTGAAAGGTAAAAATACGCCTTTGTGTGCATGTACTGACTTTGCATAAATCAAACGAGTTCAAATAATAATTGAACTGTTCTATTTTACTTGGAGATATATAAGAACGGGGTTGCTGACTTTACGCATCCAGACAAATTTTATTGTACTTCAATCGCGAAATTAATTCTAAGTAAAGATAATAGGTAATAATAATTTAGATTAAAAAAAACGGGGTACGGTTGCAAAATATGTGATGACCAATACAAATAACCGTAATTGTTATACATTTTACATTTTATTTTGGTTGTCTTGTACTTTCGGAACAGATTTAGAACAATGCTCATTACAGGTCACAGTTAGCAGTTTCATGGCTTTTTATACGCTCTCCTTGAGAATAGTCAGTGATAAAGTGAAGATGAACGAACTCGAATTACCCATTCTTTAAAAAAATTGAACTTGGGATCTCTTTTGATCTTTCTCGTTCACTCTTACCTGATAAATCTTTTATTTAAAACGATCCGAGTTCAATCTAATTAAATTCCATTTAGTATAACAAAATACATAGCATTTCCATAGATGTACTTAAGAAGAATAAAAATAATTTTAATTTACTATCAATCTCAACTTTTCCACTACAAACACTACAAATGAAACTACTGGTCGGTGTACGCAGTTAAGTGTTTGCATATTTCATATTATACGGTAACACAACGGGACCAATACGTTATTTTTGTAAGCTTATTTCTGTCTTGAAACTTAAATGTCAATTTCATTTTCAAAGCCAAGGGCCAGAAATCCTCTCCTGATATCCGTCTTTTATCTTTTTGACTGTCTGTAAAATTCAAAATTCGAGTGACGTGCAAACACTGAAAATTGAAATTATGTAGGAAAGGAAACAGATAGTGCAGAGACACAAAGCATTATAATAATCATGTAGAAAAGGAAGTTTTGGTGAAGCTATTCTAAACCTACTACATACATCCTTCATTTTCCAACATAGATCATATCCAGAAACAAAAAGTCGAGCCAATTATACTAAATCTAATGGACAGTGAAAAGCCATTTAAATACTACAATACAAATCTTTTTCCGCATCGTCTTAAATGTCTAAAAGATATTTTCACTATCTTTTACTTGAACTATACACGTTGGTTCTATATTGAGGAAATGAAAATGAGATTATTATGAAAAATGAAAACGAAAATGAATCTTAATCTTGATACCAGTCTTTGTCTATGTAGAAGTTCGTAACAATAAAAAAGAGTTTGTCGTCTGCCGTAAATAATTAAAGGTTATCAGTTATCAGGGGAAAAAAAGTGTATTGTCAGTTGATGATGTGATAGAGTCAATTGATAGACCGATGATCAACAAAGATTATAAAAAAACCAAGCTGCATAATGCTTCACGTTGAATATATAGAAGCTATAATAATTATACATTTTTCAGTCCTTATATATATATATACTAAAGGAACGGAGGAAGTAGAGAAGTAGACTGTACGATATGTACATAGTCGAGCTGTATACGGCAGTCAAGTTTGAGATAGATAAGGGAAGGTTTGACAGGTATAATGGCGAGTTCTCACTTTTCATCGCCAAAGGTCATCTCATATTCTAACTAATCGCCATGTGAAAATATCCCAAGTAAATTCCAAATGGCACACACCACCACATAATATTATATTATCAACTCAAATATACTCTCGCTGAAAACATTAAATATTATTACTGTATGAATCACACTCACAATAGTATTGTCTACAAAAGCTTTATAACACGTATAAAAATTTGCAGTCTCTTCTACGTCCATGCGTAATTTTCTATTCCTCTATTTATATTCAAATTCTCATTCATAGCATGGACTCGGAAAGTCAAAAATAATTTAACGATGAGTTTATTATAGTCTTCTTCTTTTTTTACATTTCCCCTTTTGAAATGTACACAGTACATCTACGTACACATTATACATGCATTGGATGAAGTATGTTGGACACATTTGCATACGACCCATTGAATTCTGAATTGAATACATTTCACTTGAATATAATATTCCTTTTTGAAAATCCACATGTACAATGATAACAGAGTGTACAACAACATTAAGGACGACAAAGTCGACACTCTAATTGTAAATCTCAAGGCAAATGGGAAGACGAAGATACTGACGGAAAATCATAATAAGAATCCACTACGATAAATATTATGATGATTCGTAAAGTTCAACTGCACAGTGCAGTCTTCACTGTGTTTCCTTTTTGTATGAATGAGACAATAAATGGAAATGAGGGATGGAAAAACGATCAAGACTTCTATATACGCCGTCATAAAAGACTCAAGACGAATTCAGATGCAGAGAAAGTTTTCGTTTTAGTTGCATTTGTAAAGTTTGAAAACGTTTTTGTAACCCTTTGGGTTTTGGTTTATTTTTCAATTTTGAAAGACTTTCCATACACCATAAAATTGAAATACACATCAAGATAATAATTAATACAATTTTTAGAGTTGTAGTGAATTTTTGCAAAATGTAAATTAAATATTTGAAATTCACTCATAAAAATAATTTTACAGTTGTTCTGAATTATGATGTTCGGAAATGTCTCTCACACAAAAATATATGGCCTACAAATTCAATCACAATGAAATAAAATTTAGAAAATGCGTCACTTCAATTTTTTGGGGCTTTTGGTTCTGGTTGAGAATCTTTTGGGAGTTTAAGGTTTATAGTTTTGACAGTGAACAGGAAGGAAAAGTTATACATCTCCGTGTGAAATGCTTTCTCGAATCCCTATATACTATATATACGTATATAACTCTAAGCCAAAATTCAATTCACAATTAGAGAAATGAATGGACATGACACATGAGTGTCTATCTGTACACACACTACACACGGAAAGTAAAAAGTGGGACAGAGTGTCACATCAAATATTTAAAAATGACGACCAAGTGAATCAATCAATTATTTATGAATGAGAGACTTGTAGGTAGCAAATATAACTACATATATAAAATAAGTTTAATGGTTTACACTTTCAACTTGACATCCACAACAAAATTCACAGGGAAAACTATCAATCGTAAAAATGAAGCTTCTCACAGCTACAAGCATTACAGATTAGATCTATAGTGGGAAAGAGTCAAAGATTTTTATTATGTGGGTTTAAAGAAAGTGAAAGATTTATAAATTACGAGGATTTATCTGTTTAGGAAATATTCGAAAGAAACTCGGCTGAGAAGCAGCAATGTATAAAAAGAAAGCTGGTGAGTAATGTGACTACCTAGTATGTACCTACCTATACGTGTGTCTATGTAGTGTCTGTATTACAAATACAAATTCTCCAGTCTACCAATCTACCGTGCATATTTATAATTTTGGTTTTTTAAGGTCTATCAGGTCTTAAGGGAAGGCCACATCTACATTTTATTTATGATGCAAAACATATCACAGTTTGGAAATTTTTAATGACATGTATAGTTCTAGCATGTGATCTAGGTGGGCTAATATCTGTGGAGGAACAAACAAACGTGTATCGAATTTTGAGTATGTATTCGCAATTTCACCGGCACCGTTTTCGTCTCTTTTCCTCTTGTAAATTAATGGAAAGATAATAAGTCATATTATTATAAGAAATACACTACATATATAGTACATACAACTATCACATCTATCATTACACAGTTCCTGTTTCCTTTCAGCACAACTGTGAAGAATAAGAACTCCCAAGTCGTTTACACACTAAATCGCATACACATATTATTTTATTTTAGTTGCATATAGCCATTGTTAGTCGTACACTTTATTTATGCAAATAAAAAAACAATGAAAGTTACTCTGAGGACGTTTGAGTCTACCGATGTACCGACCAACCAACTGTTTCTCAATTTGCATATTACATTTCATGTAATGTGTTTTGCCATTTTTAATTTGTTTGGGATATGTTATCGGACAATTCGCTGTCATCACTTCAAAAACAAACAATAAAAACATCATCAAACATCTGGCAAAAGCATCAAGGGATACAGAAACTGAATAGTAACAGAATATTAAGATGATTTTTTGAAAGCAGTTCTACAGGATATTGAAAGTATTAATCGTTATATGTAGTAAATTACAAAATGCATACTCTCCAATTTATTGACTGAAAAAAACTTAAAATACATTTGAAACAAAACGGTGGAGCCATTAGACATTTTCAAATGTGTATACTACATACTATAGATATGTAAGATTGATTAAATCATGAATTTTATGAAGTGAAATACTTAGCAGAAATGTAATCTCACAAAATAATAAATAACTTTGCCATAATTCAAAGTGTAGTTCAAAGTAGACGAGAGATTGAGAGAGTACAAAATATGGAGTTCAATGCCAACACTAATTAGATTTTATCGACTTTATTTTTTCACACGACTAAATTCCAACTTCCTCTAACGAAAGTCATAAAGTCTCAGCCCATGACTCTTGAGTTAACATTAACATTCATTTTATAGGGAAAAGTGCTGACTTGGTCTGTCATCAACTGAAGAATAATGAGCGCAGGATTATAGTTTGTAAAAATAATTATCAAATAATTATTTTACCGCTGTGAAATTCACTAGGTCATCTTCTCATGACATTCTATATGCAGAATTAATTAAGACCCATGGAAATAACAAATAACCTACTAGGTAAATAGTGTAAATACTATAATATTAATAATGTAATTCAGTCACAGTAGTTACAACATTCCTACATCCCTTTGTACTGGTACTTTACCTTGTACTGTCAATGTTTTAAATAAAATCACATTTACCTTCCGACTCGTTCAAAAATACAGATGAATGTGTACGATAAAAGTTCAAGAATCTTTTGATGGTTTTTTAATAGTGTGTAAATATTAAATGCAGTCAAAAGTTATACATGACCATGATCTTGAATCTTTGGAATGACGCAGTTATAGTTATTTATATTTAAGGGAAAAGATCTATGAAAAGCAGAAAAGAGAAAACAAGTTGCGTAAGACTGAAAGGTCTCCCTATATAGTGTACAAACATCAATTCAAATAGGTAGCATTTTACAGTGAATTCAATTGATTCCATATACTGAATTTCTAAAGCGTTCGATTTGGCTGTTCAATCCTGTACACTTTTACATTTGAAAGCATATGTCTTATTGTCAATTTTAATATGAATACAGATCTGTCAAAGGTATTTAAAAATGAGTATAACGAAATGGAAACGATGGTACATAACATGTAAACACAACAAATGCAAGGTACCCACAACTAATAGGCAACATTACCAAACAGGGCAGTTGACAATAAAGCCAAAGAAAACTCTAGTAGATATATTCTAAAAATTGCTGAACATGAAAAGAATATGTAGTATGTAGTTCTAGGACTAGTTTAACTCTCTAATCGCAAGTCAAAGAAAATTAAGGTCAGACTCAAACTCACACAACACACACCATGGAAATCCGGCACCCTTTCAATCAGCTATTTCTATTTTTTCTATTATCGTTCAGACTTCAGACAACTGCAGTGTGTTATCATTCCTATTGCTCTTAAACCAGCTTAAATTGTTACTCTCAATCGTCTTTTTGTATAGTCAGTATAGTCAGGAATACAGTAGTTTAACTAATAGTTATCATTGATAATAGTGAGTTCAACTTTAAATTGAAGGCAGGAAAAAAGTCGAGAGAAGAGAATGAGTACAAAGTACAACTGTCTTGTAAAAGCTTTTTGGATCTTCTTCTTTGCATGAAAGATCTAATCGAATGGTAAACACCAACAAAAAAAAACACAAAACAGAATATGCATTTACAACTCACAACAAACTGACGAGTATTTAAATGAAATACAAATTGTTATAGGCTACAGATATGTATACTTACTTACATATGCTACTGCACTGCAAAAAAAGACTGCACTGCTTATCGGCTACCGCTTTCGGCTATCGTCATTTACCATATTTATAATGTCCTGTTATAGTATCTCATCGTATATCATATCCTACACAACTATGTCACTTTCCTTATATGGTATCCCTGTTTAAGAATATCTCAAATAACAAATATCAATGGCAATGTCGACGATATAAAACTATACATGTCTATCTACCTACTCTACCTATATATACATACATCTGTCTACTTGTCAAACATTTCCTTTTATTCCAACAAGGAAATTTTTACGGATTCTGACCAAAAGTTCTGATGACGATTGGCATTGACAATTCATCATATACTTGCACCTACACCATTTGCGTGGATCGAGCAATGCAATCAACTGGAGAAAATCCCATGTTTTTAAAAGTACAATCAAGTACAGATGTATACAAATGACATACCTATAAAACCAAATAAAACTATTCTCCTTCATGTTTCTGTCCAGCTTTTGGATTTTTTGCATGTCACTGTCAGGATTGAGGATATACTTTCAATAATATTCTCGGCACATTGTAGAAAGATTAGTCTAATATTAATATTGGACTTATTCTCACTGATGCAGTTAGATGAGAAGATAATGCTTTATCCGTATAGTATCTACATAATATAAATATGTAGATGGTGCAATGTGCAAAGGCGACATTTCCTATTTTGGATGAATGCAGTCTGTGTCACAGGGTTGTGATTTGAAAATTGAAATTGACAATTCATAGCCCAACAACGACAAGCACATGAATAGATATATATATTATAAAGCGTTGGTGGTTTTCGTCGGTGTACAAAGGTGAACAAAAAAACTGTCACTTGGGGTCAAATCCTATGAAGAGATTACTGAAGGAGAAACTTTGATTATTTGATCATGTTGTCGTATTTTTAATAATCATACTTTCATTTTTGGTACTGGTTGATTGTAATCGTATTACATGTTATCAACATTAGGCAGGGAGAATGGATAGAAGGTAAGAAGAGCAAGCAGTTTGGGAATAAAAATACACATTCGAACAAAATCTTCCGGCATGTCAAGTGCACGATTGTATGTTGTTTATAATCGTTTCATGCTTAAGTTAAGAGAAGAACCATATTATGATATCATAAAATATATCTAATAGGTATAATATCACCCATTTGTTTTTCCTTAAAATAACTGTAGTGTGCAATTTCTGGGGTATCAAGGTCTCAATTTTGTCGATTTTCTCAAGTTTCATAAGTACAAACATTTTTACTTGGAATTTGTATTTTCAAAGTCATCCACTAACAACTACCAACTGCTACACAATTAACTCTTTACTCTTTATACATCGTGTATCTCTTTCTCTTAGCACCCACACACTCGCATGCTAAATGTGCACATGCACACATGTATGCTGTATGACCATAAATCTTCATTTATGACTTGTTTCACATTGAGTTGCATTGTAATTGAAGGTTTTTCTTCCCATAAGTTAACTAATTTGAGATACGTCTGTCTGTAAATAAATATTGAATAATTTAATCTGTCGTAATATTTTTAAGAAAACTTTCAATGATTCAAAGATTCTTCATTATTTAGTACGTTAAAATACGTATATGGATTCCATATTCTACAACTAACTAACTATGAAACATAAATTATGCAAATATGAAAGATTCCAATTCCTAATGTAGCATAAACTAAATGGCTTGAGGACTTTTGTTTCTAGTGCAAATGATTGAAGATTCAAAATTCTAAGGACTACTTGCAGCTACTCAGTTGAGCAAATTGAAAAAGTGTATAATATAGAGTTGATGCCTAAATAAAAATGTCGAAGTTAAACCCACAGTTATATGTATAAGTAGATTTCGAAAATCTTTTATACTTTGTATATATATAAAATTGGTTTTCTCATTACCTATTTTAGACTTTTTCTTACTCATAGTTTGAAGTCCAAAACGCCTATTCTACTATACACGACTCTCGGCGGCTTTTCAGTTTGTAAAATAAAATACCAAATAAATATAGTCAGTTGGAGCTCTACAGCTAACGGCAAAAAAACAACAAACGATAAAGAATATAATCAAATATAATAAACTGTCAACCGTCAACTAATCAACCTCAAGACTGAAGACCAAAATTGTTATGATACGTCCCTATGATATTTCATATGATGATTATGATTTCAAGTCTTCCTTTATAGATAGTTAATAGTACAAATAAAGTTAACTTTAACATTGACACACCTGTTTTGGAGAGTCAGGACGTGACGACATCAGGTTCAATAATTCAATCTTGTTCTTTTTGTTCCTTAAAAACAGACAGAAAATACATACAGAATCATATTCTTCACACAATCTTGAAAAGTAATATTTATATGTTCATATGTATACAGACCAAGTGACCAAGGCTGATGATGACGAGTGAGAGATTCTTCGTTCGTCAGCCCAAAGTTCAAAAACAAAAAAGAATTGTCCATCGCTCACGTTCCTTTGTCCCACTATCCACGTTTTATTCATACAACTACATGAAAACTTTATAAAATTAAATGGTTAGATCGGCAACTGACTCACATTATGAATATCACAAGAAAAAACAATGCTCAATAAATCTTTCAAGCATGCTTCTGTCAATAATATAATATAAGATCCATATCATAATAATTATACTATTACTGCAATATAAAAATGTCTATAACCTTACCATTTAATTGAGATGACACTTTGATGTTCAACATTCCCAGAAAATGCAAAATCGAACACAGCTTAATTTTTAATTAAAAGTTTTCACACAAGTTTGTGTTTGTAAACACAACAAATGAACCACAACTATATTTGAACAACTTCTTTTTATTCAATGACGCGACATTGAAAGAATTTGCAATTTTCAATTGTATATCATACAATTTGTATGATAATTTTTTTAATTGTCGGATTTCATTTTTCTTTATTATTTAGATAGTTAAAATACTTTGTTGAAAAATTAGAAAATAATAATACTTGCCGATTAATTAAGACAATATCACAATATTCTTTATTTAGCAGCGAATTTGCATTTACATGAATCATTCAACACCATTACACATTAAATGAATTAATCTCACTTATTCAGATTTCAGTTATAACGATAAAAAATTCAATATAAAAAGTGAACGTCTAAATAACACCCATATTATGTATTATGATAGATTTAATGGATTCACGTTCCTAACAAAATTAAAAGATTCACATCTCAGGAGCAGATATAGCGCCCTTGAAAATGGGAGATCGTTTTAATATTATTAAATAATGTAACTGGTTGAAAAACAGTTGGACTCTTTTAAAAAAAGTTTTAAAAAAAGTAGGTACATACCTAAAATATACATAAGTGGACAATGTATATTTTTGGAGTGTTTAATTTATCACCCACGTTTACATAACATAACATAACATAGAAAACGACGCCCTATTTTCGTTTTGTAATTCAGCAGTGACTACAACCAAAGACGCCAATATGTGCTCTTAAAAATCATTACGACTCGTAATTTATACGAGTAGATCGTTTTCAGTTCCATAGCCTGGAACTTCCAGGTAAGTAAAAGGTTGATTGTTTTGGCGGATATGAAACACAAATTGTAAGGCATCACCAACAAGATGTATCTGTAATTCCATTCTAATTAATAAGACGATCGGAATTCCCGGTCCAATTAATACAATTAGCTGATGTCTCGATTGAGCGTCAACACAATTATAATGTAAGCAAATGTTCTCTCTTCAACGATTTGAAAGCAAGAGAACATCATTCTTATGTCTTCTCTCCACTTACTGAATAAACCAAAACCTTTTACTATAATTTAATAATATTATAAATCTGATATTCTCGCTTCACTGAGTACTATCATCTTATTATATAAGACAACTGTTTGAATCCGATCTGCCATTGCATCTCCACTGATTATCTGAGCCACCTTTACAGTCGGGACGACGTGACGACTACAAGATTATTATTATCAACCTTTCTTTGATTAATTCCATAAATACCCCAGGGTATACCTAAGTACAGATACGATCTTCGTTACACAGAGAAAGAGTAATTCATTTTTTTCGAATTCAGAATATGACGTAAAGAAAGACATTTTAATTGAGTACAGTTGAGAGTACATAAAAGAACTATCGCAATCATGTATTTGATAATTTATGTGCAATATCCCTCTGCTTACCGTTCGATAAAAGTTTGTTGAAAATGCAGTCGTCAGCGATAATTCCAGTTTTTTTGTTTTAATTTCTTGTTCTGCTTGTATAATGGTACTCTGGTTCAAGTTTTGATCTGATATCCATTAAATATTATGATAAAGATTTCCAGTTTTTTTTCAGTTTTGACTCCACGTCTACACCAAACATAACATACGTATGTAAAATATCTCAAGTCTATATATTCGACTGTAAAACCCGTAAAAACTAACAGTTTTTTTTTCCAAAGTTACCCAAGCACATTGTATGTACTACGTATTATTATGAATGGACGATAGGAGACCATTATTGACATATATAGAGGATTCATTTGCATCATTTGCAAATAATTTCTCTAGAATTTACAATCCACAACATTAAACATTAAAAGTTAAAAAGCAGTTAGCATTGACTCATGAATTTCTAATTAGTTGTGTGCTGCTGAATCTTTTTGTTTTGTTTTTTCATTGATGCAATCGCATTTACTTATACATATATCGGTATGTACACAGAATAATTCAATTGCATTTTTCCGTCTGCACAGTTTGGTGCCACTATATATCTGTACAGATTAAAAATTAAAATTTATCCTGGTGACGGCAAAACTTGTCTATGTGTGTTACAATTTAATCATGGTCGTTAGCATTGACTTTTACACGAACAAACTTTTGTTCTTTGTTTTTTGTGTGTGTATGAATTCTTCTAATGTGTCGAATCTATAGGCACTCCATACGAAGGGATTCGCTGTTTTGTAGAATAATTTAACTCGACACATGTGCTTTAGCCTTATAGCATTATGTTTTTTTTCTCTTGCATTTATTATGTGTGAGTATAGCAATGAAAATCAGGTCAATTTTTAAGGTCCAAATAATATTCATTGTTCGACGACGAAAAAAAATTGCAAGCACATGTTTTGCGTTCATTTTCAACTATTGGGATTTGACAAGGCTCGTTGGCTGATGTGTATGCACTTTGATTAACAATTTAATATTTGGACAACTTGTAGTGCATTTATGCATAGTACAAAAATACAATTATTATTAATCTGGGCGGAACAGCTATTTAATGTGCACAAAATCATATTCAATGCAAAAAATACACAAGATGTTTACTCTCATATATTATTTATATAGTACAGTATTATGACTCTCAGGGCGACACTTCAATTCTTTTACCTACAATTTTCTGTACCTCATTACAAGAATGAGTAAATGAAATGACAAAAAAGACTGCTGGCGTGAAAAAGATACAAATAATTCACTCTCTTTGGTTAGTTTGACAATACTCATTTCGTTACGCTCTACAGATCATATTATGAAAAGTTGAAATTTGATCTTGAGGAGAGCTTTGAAACATTTTTGTACATCTCTCTCTCTCTCTGTATGTGAATGTACAATGTCAACAAGTCTATAGATACAATTCAATTTCAATTACTAGACGTAGACATACATATTGTTAATTACAAATTACATTGGTTATAAAATTAGAATCACGTGAAAAAAGCAAAAAGGCGTTCACTGTGCAAGTGTGTGAGTTTGTTTACGCGGAACTTTAATCAGTTGTTGTTGTCGTGTCAGAGTTCTCAGTATCCTTTAGAAGTAGAAATCAATTAAAGATATAAGGTTAAATATAGACAAGGATAGCGAAAAGGATGCTAAAATATAGTGTCATAAATAGTCAAGGCAGATGAGGAAATATTTCATTTTGTAATTTTATTTGATAAATTTCAAACCGCAATTTACCAACTATGTAACTGTGAAATACAGAAGGACCTCACAGTCACAAAAAGGGCAATCAAATGCAAGGGGAACAAATGATTCAAATGAATAAACAAATCAATAATTAAGTATTTACATAGGAAAGGAAACAATTCAAGTCGCTTAGATTCAACAACAAAATTGTTGTATCCAATCAAAATCACATAATTGTATCACATGTTGGGAATTCTTCTCATTTTATTCTCCACATAATTTCCGTCCCAGTTACTTCTTTGGTAAATGAAATTCTGTATATATGTATACTAGTGCCGCCGCGTCTGATAGAAGAAACGAAGAAACTTTTGTGGGATCATGAACAAGAGTCAAAATAACTAAATACATAATAGGCAATACCTAACGGTAATGAAACTTGGGAATTGTACATTCACAAAAGAAAACCAATTATAACAATTCTTTGAAATTTCCATGAAAAAAACAGGCGTGTGTATAAAATGTATTCATGAAAGGCTGCTGTTGGTTGCTCTCGTACTAGTCCACAACACTAGCCTTGTTGTCCACGCAAGTGGAAAATACGTTTGTATAGAAAAGCTTGAGCTCTCACCATGAAAACATTCGAAAACACTAGGGAAAGTGTAAATTGAATGGATTCTGAATTCCGGGTAAAATAGAAAGGCTATACAAAAGGAAAAAAGAGAGATGACTAAATATAATCTAGGAAACTTTACACCCAGTTACCTACTTTCCAATTTCGTCCATGTTTGTTACTTTTAACGTTCTTGATGCTCTCTAAATTCTTTTCCGCGTTTCTGTAAATTTCCATTCGATTCCTTTCCATCTCTCGCTCTTCTCCACAGCAGTTGTACGAGTGTCTGTAATAGTATTTGTTAATCCAATATGGTGGAAATTGCACATTATTTCTCTCGTTCCGTTTAGTAAAAAGTGTTTTATTTTATGCGGTATCATATATTCGACAAACTCCTTTTTGCTATACCGTTTTTTTCCAAATGGAAAATGTGGAATACATGAATAAAACTCTTTACCTTTATTTACTTTACTTTTCTCGTAGTAATCACTCAATTTCCCTGTCTTTTCGTACATGGGATTCTTTCCTGGTAGGGAATGGCCCAGTTTTTTTTATGTAAGTATTCCAGTCAGCATATGAAAATGACAATACACATAAAAAAAAGAAAAGAAGAAAATCTGAACCAAATCGATTCATCATTAGAGTCAATTGCAAATGATGTTGAGCAGGTGCAACGTTTTAAAAGTAAAGTGCGGAATGAAGTTGCTTCGATTTTCTGTCACTATATTTATTCTCGTGAGTTTGGTGGGAGGAGAGAGACAGTGCAAAGAAATGTATTTTCAATTTGGTTTTTCTCTGAAACTCCGTATACATTTCCTTTTATATTTGTTAGGATTTAAATTCCATTATTTTTAAGATTACATTTATAATTGATTGTGGTCTCTACGGTGGGTTTTAAATGTACAATGTAAGAAAGTGTACACATCAGTTACTTTCACAGTATCTGGATATATTTGAAAAGCTTGCTTTTATCTCTGTACTCTGTATATTGAATTGAATTGATCCACTTGTTTGTTTCTTGGAGCACGCTCTGCAAACTTTTGTCCAAGTGCTATTTGGTATTGGCCATTTGCTATATACATAAGACGCAAGAGTTTCTTTGTCGTTTTTACAGCGTTGTTTATTTCTCACTCTGACAGTCTGCAAATAAAAAACATTCGAAAATCCTCATTTGTCATTTGTCAACTGTCTCAAATTGAAGCATTTGCTCTACCGTTTTTGACTATTGATCATAAAAAAAGTCTCAGATAAAATGGATAAAAATGCTTTAATTTTATCATCATCATCAAGATGCGAAATAAACTGTAGGGAAATCATCATGAAAGTACTTTTCCATCGTATGTTGAATCTCCCAAAGTCATTTATTTTCCGTTAGATTCTAGATTATGCACCATGTTGTTCATCTTGAAACGATATTTGACCTGATATCCAAACAAAGTAATCAGGTCAAAATCCGGATTTGTCTTGTACCTCTCAATTCCCAAAACGAATGTCAAATGTCCATTGCGTATATGTCATTTATTTTTTTGTGTGTGGAATGGGACTGCAGAAAGTCACGGCCATGTCGAATCACATTTCATGTTCACGTAGTATAAGATGATTTTCAAAACGAATATTCCAGTGCATCACATTGACACACTTTCTCTCTCTCTCTCTCTCTCTCTCTCTCTCTCTCTCTCTCTCTCTCTCTCTCTCCCTCTCTCTCTTTCTTTCTCACTCTCTTTTCATCTCACGATTACTAATAGGAATGACACACTTTTCCCTTTTTTCTCTCCAGATATTAACTGATGAACATAGTAAATACACATGCACAGGTTTCGATTTACAAATAAATACCAAAGACACAAGATACATCATCCAAGGCAGTCAACAGTGTCAGTTATTAGTATTAGGTGAGTATTAATAGAGTATAGATACTAAAGATCTCTAGTTTTCTTGTGTGAATAGAAGGAATCTAGATGTATACTACAACCTAAAACATAGAGAAAGCCATTTACTTATTTGAAGCAATTAGAACGGGGAGAAAACTATATGTGAGTTGTTGCTTGTTTTTTTGTAGCTGATTGAAGCTCATGATGATTTCCCCAGTGATGAGGAGAAAAATCAAGACAAGACAAACAACGAGCACGAGAAATGTTCTGGGAATTGAAAACACTCAAATCTCAAATTTGTAGGTAAGATACCTGTACATAGTACTACCACTACTACACAGGTACACAAGAAAACAGAGTATCTATGGATAAACGGCTGTAACTCTATCTCTTCTCTTAATTTTATTTGCTCGTATCATGATATCTGTATTTTTAAGACACGTACAAACACTACAAACATAGACACGCATCATTGCGTAATGAATACTGCGTATTGCGTATGACCATTCGACAGAGATTTACCCTTGAACTTTATTTCACTCTTTATATCCAATCTACGTCATGTTTTATTTTTTTTACTTTTACTTTTTTCACCATTCAAAATTTCGAAAACATATCCGAATTTACAATCCTACGTGAAGTAGGTGAAGTATCAAGTAGGTGAATTATGGAGACTCAAAATTATGTCATTATCTGATTGATCGTTTTCTGCAATCGCAATCTACTTTCGGAATTATTTTAAATAAGCAATTCATATATCCACTTATTAAATTACGTACGAACTAGAATTTAAATTCAACTCCTGGTGATCATGTTCAAACTCAAACCCAGTAATCATTTGTAGGTCACGCCGGGCGTAATATTTGTATTATCAGACATCAAGGGACATTGATATGAGAAGCCGATGCCAAACAAGTTAGAGAAACGAATGCGAGAAATTTTTGTAATTTTTATAATGAAACTCACTCTAACATAAAAAAAAAAAAAAACACTGGCGCCCACAAGGAATTTCTCGCTTTTCCCCCCCAAATGTAATAAAGCACCAAGCTATCAAAAAAAAAAAACCTCGAATGTGAGGAACAAGTCCTGAGTGTCTACGAAACACAGTAAGAATTCCGAATTCTTTCTCATTTCCTTGACTGTCTCTCACATCCGATGACACACAAATGCACAACAAATTCTATGTAGGAAAAATAAAGAAATAGAAAACTTTTACTCGGTCAGTCTACTTAGGAGCTTTCATACTCTCATACTTTCTTTTCATGAGAATTTAGGTTACTTTCTCCCTTAATGCTAAAGCTAAATGAATGCAATATAATTTATGTCTCCGCAGTTACACATACGATATACATTTGGACTTGCATAAGTAAGTCAAAGAATAAACGGGGGGAGAGACTGAAAAACGTCATCTTAGATTAATCAACTGACATATACATACATACAACTACTCACTCACATCTTTTCCTTGCTCACACAATACGGAGAGAGAGAGAGAGAGAGTCAGATAGTTTTGTAGTTTATCACAGTGTATATACTGTATAATGTATAGGTATGTATACACTTGATGTAATATGAACATGAACTAGTGGGGACACTTACACTTGGAAAGGATATTGCACACAATCTGCATGTCAAGTCACGTCCTGAGTCTAAAGTGTTATTATACTACGACCAGACTTCACCAGACCCACTAACCAACTGAATATAGAGAAATTTCTTCTGTCTTTCTCTCTCTTAACATACTACCGACTTCCCTTTTTTTTTGATATAGCAAAATTTGTTTCCCTCTTCTTCTGTACACATTTCTGTACCAAAGTGGGAAATTTCTCTATATAAGTACAGTTATAGTTTTGAGTGCCCACAAAAAAAAACCCCCGCATGTAATCCTCATGTATAGATATTCTCGTCTGCATTTGTACTTTTGTACTTTTGTACTTGTGTACATGGAATATGTATAGTATCAATGCAATTGGGATCGAAATGACATTCTCAGCAATAGCAATTGTGGAGAGAAAGTCCACGCTGATCTAAGCTTTTCCTTGGGCTTTCACTTTCTTTCATCAGGTTCTGGGAATTTAGTGAGTGAGGAAGTGAGTGTACGCACCACCGTCTTCGTCGTCGTCCTGTTTGATTGTTTGAGCGTGAAATGGCAAAGGGCGAGAAGCTACATTATTATACATATATATACACAGAGAACATAATATTATGTTTTCATGGAGGAGAAACACGCACAAAGAGACGACACGACACGTGGACCAACAACCAACAACCAACACCAAGAGCTCACAACTACACACATAAAACCAATGTGAAAGTCAAAAGAGTTTGTGTGAGACGAAGAGAAAGAAGAAGGAAGGGTAAAAAAAGACGGAGAGCGAGAGAGCGACAGTCAAAAGATTGTGTGTGTGGTGAATGTAATCTCTGGGGATTTGTTTCGAGGATTTTCTTGTAGTGGCCCAGTTCACTACATTCACATTGACACATATATTATGACCGCCTAAATCCAAAATGGAATGTAATATCCATTTGAGCCAAAATCGCGTATCAATCATTTTTATTCTGATCACAGGAATAGTTGTTGAAGTTTTCGAATGGGTGCAGTTTCATAACCTTCAATTTTTGAAAGTTTATTTCTCGTGTCCCTCAGCCTTTAATAATGTAGCCGATCCTTGATATTCACAATGCACTACGTCTTATCCTCTCTAACTGCTGGAAATATTAGAAGAATCGGTCATCGGACTCAACGCAGTTGAGTCCGACTTTTGTAAAAAACTTGACGACAGCTCGCTGCTCAAATGAGTTCTCGTCCATGATTTTCTGAGAAATTAAACTTTTTTTTCATTCTCGCTCTCTCACAGCCTAAATGAGTGAGGAGTGTGAAACTATAAACTATAAACTTAAACTCATATGCCTAATATCTATTACACATTAAGTTTGTGCGTATTTACAAAATCCTAACTTGCGTATTTACAAAATGGCAGGACTGATACGACATTTTGGCTCACATAGATATTTGAGATTGAACACATGATGCGTGTGCATGGTGTAGTGGAGTGTAGGAGCGTAGTGTGTGTGAGTATGCGAGTGAATGAGTAAGTGAGTGAGTGCATGATGTATCGTCTCTTACGTATTTGCTCCCATTTCAATACTAATACATAATACATAGAAATCATGGAATTAACTCTCCAGTGCCAAAAGCAAAATAAAGAGGGAAAGAAAAAAGGAAACCACGATCTCTCAAGGCAAGAGGAAAATCCCAAGATTTTGCTATATACGAGTTTTCTACGAATAGTCTCGATTTTTCATCTTAATGTGGATTGTGGGAAGGAAATAGTAACTAGTAGTTTTAGTTTTACTAATAAATGTAACTTGTGTTTTTTGGGATGGTCATTTGAGACCTTTCTATTTATTTCTAGTCGGGAAGGAAAAACACAAGGAAAGTATACACGCTCGTGTTTCCCTTCCATGTTTTCATCATTGGACAGTCTGATCGTGAGTATCCAAGCGTGTACATACATATTACATAGCATGTACACTGTACATAGTGGACCATATAGAAAAAAGACACTTTCAGCTGATGTAACATGTGCTTTGATCTAGATCTCATCTAGTACAGTATTGTCATTTTTCAAATAAAAAATTAAACACATATTGCTGTCTCCATTCCCCAAATGTAGCTCGCGAGCTTGATGGACTCCTTGAATTTGTCGTTGAAATATTTAAGCCACATGCAGCCGTTTTTCCAATATGTGCTTGAAATCCTTTTTGAAGAAGGCTTTTTCTATATATTGCAAATATGGATCATGGAATTTATTCTCATTGAATCTTCCTCAAAATTCCTTTTTAATGAACATCTGTTTTTTGTACCAGTTCAGCACCAAAACCAAGCGTCGTTGAAAGTTTCCATAAAATGTTTAATTGCACTAATTTACGCCAGATGAAATGATCGGGATGTGGTAGAATAGCAAAATATCTAGAAATAAATGGACCACAAAGCAAGTGCCGAGTTGAGTCATTTTGGTAGAAAAATACAATGAAATTTTCAAATGGAAATACATATTAATCAAATCAGATTATGAGAAATGTAAAATCCATGCAGATGCGGGGAAATCGAAAATGTACTACAGATTTATTATCCGTATATTTATCCCGTTCAGAAGAGTTCAACGTAAATCCTAACAAAAACTAAAACTGAATACAGAATTCTAATGGGAGAGTTGAAGCATGTCTTTGACAAATCACAATGGTAATCTGTATATCTAATATCAGTATAATGCTGGGTATACGGTTTGTCACTTTTTTGGAAATATTAAGTAGAGTTATTAATTCATTGCTGCTTTCTATTTTCTGCACGGATTTCTTGTTTTCCCAGTTTCCAAATCCCATCTTCATATTTAATTTCTCTCTCGCTCTCTCTCTCTTTGTCAAGGATTTAAATACAAACTGAATGTGTGCTGCTAAAAATCCTGATAGTATATTCATTAGGAAAATTGTTAATCATTCTGCATGGAAGAATACTCCGAGAAACATTATATCCCCCCTCTGCAACTATTTGAAAAGGAAATAAAACAACAATACATACAATATTTGCTACTGGCTACAACTGACAATGAGCAGAGCACAATAAACTGTGTACAAAACGTGGGAATTCCCTTCAAAAAATGTCCCATTCAAAATCTTCACGAGGAATTCTATATATATACTGACGAGTTTAAAGGAAATTAATTTCCTTTATGTCATTTTCCTTAGGGAATTTGGTTTATCCAGTAGAAATGTATACATTTCCCCAAAGTGTAACGATGCATCTCGTGCAACTCGACTGCACTTGACTGTGAAACCACTAAACTATACAGATAAACAATTAGTCATTTCATGGCTAAATATACAGCACAGAATGTAATGTAATAGAATAGCCAGCCACTCACTCTAATATATAGTACATAATAATAATATGTACATATATGCAGCTCAAAATAATGTCTTTATACATACATTTTCTGAGGGGACTCGTCAAATTCTTGACGTAATTAATTTGAGATTAGTATGATTAATATGCGGCCGCATGGAATGGAACATGAGACTTTTTGTATGTAAAGATGTATGTAAAGATGCTCCCCGAGTACAACCAACCAGATGTGACATGGGAACTGTGGGATCAATTTGAGTTTGAGTTTGAACCTTCGTCGTAATAAATGATCTAGTTGTAGTATAGAAAATACAAAATAACTCGCTCATCCGAAATATTAGAGGTTACACAGAGACAGATATAAATTATGACGAAAGCTGTTGCACTTTTTTGTGTGTATATGTGTGTGTGTGTGTGTGTGTGTGCTGATAAATCTTTTTTTAGATGGCAATGATTTTCACTTTGTGTGTTGTGAGTTCATTCAACTCAGCATCAGCAGCATCAGCAGCATCAGCAGTATACTGAACTGATCTATATTGCGAGTGCAATATCAATCAGATATAATTTAAATTGACAAAGTGCATCCATTTATCAATGTCCATGTTATGTATGTCGTTACAAGGTACAAGTTTCACTACAATATTTAAAGTAATATAACAACATGTTCCATCACTTTTTCATGTTTCTCAACTCCTCAACTGAAGATGATTCAGCAGAAATGGAAAAATCCATATGATGATCTAAATTCTAACGGACAGACTTTCTCCACTAAACTCAAATTGTGTTTATGTATATTTATATCCCTTTGGAATTTCATTATTTATAATCAGAGTTAATTAAAAACAGGATTTTGATGAATGATGAACATAATAGTTTGTAAGGGTAATTCGAAATTACTAATTCCAGAGAGAATGTTGTTGTTGTTGCACGAGGGCGGCTCGGAAATAGATTTTCCGGAAAGCCTTGTAAAATCGTCAAAGGTAGAGAGAGAGAGAGAGTATACAATTATTTATGGCTTAAATTATCATGTGTATTGCTTGAAGTAGGGGCAAATTAGAAGAGAGATTTGTGTGCGTGAGGGGGAGAAAGAACAAAGGCCAATAAACTGAATTACATATGTACATAGACGATGCAATGCGATTGTAGAAAAAATATATATATAAATTATAACCTGAGTGAGACCAGAGCAATCATCAATATTTCATCGTCACACTAATTTGAAATTAGTAATTTCTCAACCAAAATCCAAAAAAGTTTGAAATGCTTCAATCAACAAATAACAACTTTGTCTATTCTCGTGCGCATGTGACAACAACAGTTAGAACATACCCTAAAATCTTCCCGAGGAGCGTCATTAAAATAATCGGATTCTTTTATTAGAATTTAATTCTCTGATGAACAATCAATAACTGAATAAAAGTGGTTAGGACCTGATTACACGCGCAAACCGTTTTCATAAATAAAATGTTGACCTTGGTATCCATAATAGATTATAGACTTGGATTCCTCTTGAAATAAAAGTGTTTACTCACGCTCAAGTGTGTGAGTTGTGTGTGTAGGTAAACACACTAAACACTTAAACACGGACATGGAATTCCAATTGTGGTTGACGATATCATTGAAGGAAACTGAAGGTCAGTCGTCTTAAAAGTTCATTTACTCAAGATCTAAATTCCACATAAAAAGATACACAAATGAAAGGTAAATCCTACAGACTCCAGATTTGTCATGTGTTCCAGTTCCGCAGTTCCAGTTCCAGTTCAAGTTTGAGTTGGAAATCCAGAAATCTAAATGTAAATCCCCCTATTTTCTCCACTCCTTTTTGATTTGATCAGTGTTTATGAGATCGGAAAACGATCCCATTTAATTGCTTATATCTTAGATGGCCGAATCGAAATACGTATCTGTCTGTATCTGTGCTTTTCCTATTGGTGACCCGGTCAAAATAAATATTTACCATTGATTGCTCTCTATCGCTCCTCGAAGGCTTTTAATCCTTTCTCTCCCGCCTGTCATTTTGCAGTTAGACCACGCTTTGCTGTGTACTGAACACAACAATTTCATGGTGTGAGGAATCGGTGATTATCGTACGACATCATCTAACGATAAATCCCAGACGCACATGTGTGTTACATTATTCGTGAGAGAGAGAGAGACGAGATGTAAAAAGCAGTGGACAAACTAGAAACGACAAATCCTTTTAATCAGGCAAAAAGGCAAAGGCTCCATTAAGAGAGATTAAGTTAGTGAATGGCATTGAGAGATCATTAACCTGGTACAGAGATAAATGTAATCTTATATCTTCTACATGATTCAACCTCAAATTTGTACAATAGTTTAGCCGGAATCACTGAATCACAGGTGGGTTTCTCATTAAATCAATGTAAGTACACTTTCTCCTTACACAATTCTCAACCTTTCTCCCCGTCACCATTAGTTTGCAATTATGTACAACTTTCTTGCCCACCTCTTTTTCTATTTCCGATTTTTTTTCTCTGTAGTTGAACAAAGAAAACGGCGCTCTTTTCACGTTGTCAGAACGTGAAAGTCCCACTTTTCATTCTCAACTTTCTTTGTGTGTGTTTCAAGAAAATTTTACATTCTCTTCAAATCTTCTACAGCGTCATAAAAAAAATTCCTTTGGTTGTTCATTTTCCTTTTCAAGTGAATTTGGCTGGATAATTTAAATTTCGATTCAAGAAAAGTATTGACAGTGAAATTACGGGGAAACGGGCATTTGTGGCACAACAACAACAACAACACCCACATCTTTCTTTGATCTTTCTTTTCAAAGTATCCTTGAAGAATTTGTTAAAAAAAACGGTTTAATTTCAATGCATGTCTGTGTCTGTGCACAAATTGGATAATTTTTTATTGGAAAGTAGCCTTGGATAATCAGACAGATATTCAGCCGGCATTCACGTGATGAGTGACTGTTTTAATTTTAATTGGGACTGAGTTTCTGCACCCAAATGGGCTGTTTTCATTTTCATGTAGGTGTGAACAGTGAATGAAGCTTTTTGGCCTACATCTCCATCTACATCCATCCACAAAATTGTATGTTTATAAAACAGCAAATTTTGGGGGTATACAGATAATTGCATTCTATTTTCATTTTCTATTCCAGTCGATTCAGATTTCAGTTTCTCATATTGCCCAGTCTAACACTCTATTATGTATTTTGAGGATATATTTTCATGTACAATATTTATCTGTATGTAATTCTAAGCTATAAGAGTTGAGAGCATATTATTTGTATCTGTATTTGTACCGAGAGTGGACAGTATAGGACAAACAGACTGTTTGTTTAAATTAGGTCGTGTCGTCCACCTGATCACATTGCATTACATATGGTCATCCCGTTTATTTACTTGTTACTCTCTTGGGTTGTTGTTTCAACTCCAACTTCTAACACTCAAACTTTATAGGACGTCCCTTTGTTTTTACTCACTCTATGTGTACATTTGTGAGAGTTTGTGGGACTCGTTTCAGTAAAAGATCCCATGTATGAAAGTTTGACCGAGGAACAACAACAACAAAAAATGGATCATCAAAAATCTCATTAATATTTAGAATTTCCCTCTGGTGCATCAATTTTAGTCTAGCCACAGCCACGACACAGATAATTGTAGAGTTAACAATAAAATATGTAGGGAAATCAAAGGAAAGTTAGTCAAATGGACTCTGCACTTTCGTTAGATTGGACCACGCAGTACATACAAAACACATGTACATACATACATGTTTCTATACCTATTCTATAGAAAATGAACGCTATATTTACCTACAGTTTGTACGGTTGTTGTTGTCGTTGTCGTTTTCTGGAATGGTTCACACTCGTTTGTTTTCCATTTCCACGAGTGTACTTGATGACAGCCCAGAGAGGGAAAGAGAAAGAGAGAGAATCATAATCACTATTTCCATTGCAAATGTATCTGTAGACTAGTAGACTGAGGATGTGCTCCCCCAATAGCTTTAGTTAGTTCGTTATTTCTCTATAGTTCTTGGGATATCCGAGACTGAACTGATGACGATGAGACACCTGAATTCATTTGGGTGTTTCGGGTGTTTCGGCTGGTTCTGGTTCTGGTTCTATCTCTATCCAAACTCAAGTTGGAGATGGAGTTTGATTGAGTCCATCTCTTTGTTTACTTTACATTTCCCCACGATCCAAGTTTGGCTACTAATTGGATTAATTCAGGTTCAATGCAACACACACAAGAAAAGTTTTAGGTCTTTGGAGTATCTATCTACAGAAAAAAATATGCGGAAGCCGATGGAAAGGTGAATCATCTTGTGAGAGCTGATGCTGATTGCTGGAGATCAAAAAACGGAAATTAATTTAAAATTGAGTGCATTGTAAATAAATAGATTTATCTCAAGGTGAAATCTTGGAAAGGACAATGCACTTTGAGTAATTCCCAATCGATTTACGAATGACCATGACGATGACGGATACTCAATTTCAATTTATCTCTTTCACTCAATCATTATTATTTGACCTATAGCTTCAAATAGCTTTCTTATAGTCCAAGATTCGACAATTCATAAATCCAGGACTCATTTTCAAAGCATTCAAAGGCTAAACATTCACAAAATTGACAAGTTCAAGTTGAGCTGGGCTACAAAAAAAAAGGAAAAGATTTTGGCCGGATTTTGACTTTTCATACGAGTACAGTCTTTTGAATTTGACTTTAGAAAAAAACGGAGGAAATCCTCATGTTTAAATTACACAAATTAGATTTTCCAGCGTAAGAAAGCTTCCATGTGAAGGATTTGTGAGCCACACGTGGTTTGCAAACGCAAACAAGAAATGAGCTCGTGTATTTACCTTTACCATACATATCGTCTAATAAAATGGCTAATTCGTATGGAAACCTGTACAAATTGAGTTGATGACTAATTGGACCGAGTGCAAATACAAATTCGTTTGGATCTCGATTTGAGAGAAATGAGGAAGGTTGAAGAGAGAAAACGTCGAAGTAATTGAAAATGATTATGTTTTGTGTACGAATTACGAATTCCAGGAATAACTTGGAATAACTGCACATGTATATTTACATATTTTTCATATATCTGTATTTACTTCTTATTTGCGTGAGCTCGACGCAAAAGTGAGAAGGGAAAGTGACAAATTAAACTGACTCGAGTTGGATGACATGTGAAATTACAAATTACGATAACGACTATTTGAGTCTCATTTGAGGACAGAACAACAGCTCCGCCAATGTGTACAGTCGTAATAAAAACTTGCTGAATTAATCTAGTCGGAGGTCGGAGTGATGTGTTTGTTTATGTGTTTATGCGCAATCATTTCTGGCGGATGAAATAACCACTGCATTAAATGTATGATGAAAATAAATCAAGTGTGTTTTTCAGTTCATCAAATATCAAATGATAATGTGCAATTCCTCGGCTAATGCAAACAATTTCTATCCGAATCATAAGAAGCCGTGGAGACTTTTTACGCATTCAAGAAAGACATTTCCCCATGCAAACTTGAGAAAAGTCTTTAATAAAAAAAACGGAATGAACGTGCATACAAAGCTTCAAAATGAAAACCAACGAGATAAAAAGGAAACTTTTGTAACTGTTGAAAAAAAAAAAAAACATTTCCACTGTCGTAAGCAATTTTTACTTTTTTACTTATTAATTGGAAATCGACAGGGACGTTTAAAGGCGAAAAAAGCGATAAAGTTAAAACCCACCCGAAAACTATGAATGTCTATATTAATCATATAATTGGCATTCTTGTCATTCAATTTTCGTCAAAATAAAAGGCGAAAAAAGCGAAATGAGCTCCAAAAAGCGATTTTAGCAAAATTTTAGCAAAATCGCATGTCGGAAAAGGGAAGAGCACAAGTTGGCTATTTTTCATTCAATTCCATTCCGGAGTCAAAACCCCGAAAGTGGTATTTTCGGTTGCGACGCCAACTGAGTTGAAACCGAAAAATCGGAATTTCGGGGTTTTGACTTTGGACTGCGTTTAAACAACCAAGCACCATAATTTCTAGGTTGGATTCCGTTGAGATACCATTTTAAAAAATTCTTCCAGGATCGCCCGCACCGCCAAAAAACAAATATCAAGTCGAGATGAAAATGCAAAACTTGAAATCACTCACTCGTCTTGCGGTTTTTTCTCATACGGGCAATTCCAACGGAAATGTTCATGAAAATGATGAGACTTGGAGTTTTAAAAGAAAATTCAAGTCGAAAATCCGACATTTTGACTTCCGGTTGACACTCCGAAAATTCAGATTTCCGGGTCAAAAATTCAGATTTCCGGGTCAAAAATTCAGATTTCCGGGTCAAAAATTCCAAATTTGTTCCGATCCGTAAAGAACCATCATTTTCATGCTCCAAGCCGTTGGAATCATCCAGAAAAAAGCGATTCGGAATTACAAAAAGGCGAAAAAAATCCGATTTTGAATTACGAAAAAGCAACACAAAGCGATTTTGAATTGGAAAAAAGGCGACAAAAAGTGAAATTCGTTTGCTGAAAAAGCGAAATTCGAAGAACAAAAACGCGAAATCTGAACGTCCCTGGAAATCGATAAAATGGAGAGAAAAAATAAGAAGAACGAGGTGAGAGAAAGATAAAAACTTCTTTTATCCAAGGAAATGCTCTGATGGTGGTTTTAAAAAGAGGAATATATAGAAGCAATAGTAAATAATTAATGAAAAAGGCTATTTTTATTGTCCAATGTCCAGGTTTTTCTTCTCTCTCTCTTTTTTTTTTTTTTTTGAGAAAGTTGACATTGAAGACCGAGACGGAAAAAACTGTCCACTTTCCGCTCGTGTAAACTTGGATAAAAACATAAAAATACACAAGAAACTTTAGCATTAATCATTATATTTGCACTTGTCAATTTTTAAATGACAGGAGCTAATCAAATGTTGAGTCCACACTATAGAAAAATATATCCCATGAAATGTTGGTGTTGGATTTGTGTGTGTCTCTACACAGTGTGTAGTACACACAGGTTTTCCTGTGTAAATAAAGTGGAGAGACAGCTGTAAATAAAAAAAAGTTGCCTCTTGTCTTCTTTTCTCTTTGCTTCATGTCAACTTTCACATGTATTTTGACCTTTTCTTGTCATCGTGTCCTTTCATTCCCCTTGTCCAAATCCAAAATGTATTCGTACAGTATATTCCTGTACGGATACAATTTCCCCATCTTGTTTTTCATGCCCATCCGGATTAAGTTAATAGAAACAGGACGACAGTAGGTTTATGCAAGCTTTAGTGCGTTCAATACAGCAATAGAAGAACACCCAACAACACAGAATAAAAAACGTACTTATACATATACGATAAAACTATAAAACCGAAATAGAAATGGAATGGGAAAAAATTTCCCATGTATAAATTTTAGAATTGGACAGGTGAGGAGGAAATTCAATTATTTTCTATGGATATCCAACTCGTATCATCATCATCATTCTTCTTATTAATTGGGGTTCGAGAGTGTTATTTTTCCATGGGCAAGGAAATTCTATTGCAAATGGTCAATTCCATTTTGAAAAACGTGAAACGTAAAATGTCACGGCTGAAAATTGAGTGAATCCACCAGAAATAATTGACAAGCGACTGAATTAAAGAAAATCCAGGTCAGCAGTCGTCGAGTCCTGATGATTTGAAATGTGGGCGAATATGATCATGTTTACAATATCAAACGGGAATGAATCAAATGAAAGAATGACCAATGTCATTTTATTGTTACATTTGTATGGTGACTGTAACTGTAACTGTTATGTGTGATCATTTCGGATTTCGGATGCGGATGGATTTGTCCATGGGATTCCTCGTCTGAATTCCAAATGCGGATGTACAACTGGGTCAAAATGAGGACAAAAAAAACGGGAATGTGCGTACACATGTTTACGGTTTGTATTTAAAGGAATATTTTAAATTATTCATTAAAACTCACGCCTTTCTCGAATTGACACACGGAAAATTTACTACTATGAATGGAGTTAGAATGTAGTAAATCCAGGTGAATAGAATAAAACGGGAAATGTCTACATCAAAATAAAATAATGAGCATGAATTTTCTATCTGTTTCTTCAAGGATAATTGAGGAGCATTTCCAAAAATCCTTTGTTCATTTGAAATGAATGCGAAACAAGTTTCCATTGTATTTTTTTCTTCTATTTTGTATAGAAAATAATAAGCAAAATTTGTTGTCAAAGTTCGTCTATACGATATTGCTACAAAAAAATTTAATTTTGATTATTGATCGGAATAAATTTTTATTCAATATATAAAATAAACTTGAAGAGTTCAAATTGATACGGAAATATACATAAGTATATATATGTGTATTTATGTGAGAGTAGAGAAAATCATATATGTACATAGGCAATAGTCGCTTTCCCTCATCAAATTATGGTACACATTTAATGTGTATTTACAACGTTTTTCCGAGGCGAATTCACGATTACTGCCATTCACATTTATCTTCCTAGTTTCGTGTAAGTAATTCTTTCAAGCACACAAACACGGGATTTTGGTTTTCAGTATTCGGTTTTCGGTTTTCGGTGTCTATTCACATTCATCCAGAACCACCACACACAAAATCCACACAACTCACGATACACACGAGAAATGGTGGGAATACACTAGAATCTACGATCTATTCCATATATATTTTCTTGTACAGTGTGTGCTCTGCTCAACTGCTCTCTCTCTCTCTCTCACTCTCACTCTCTATATTCATTCGCATGGCGAGGGAACGCCGGCGCTTCCGTTTGCCGTTTGCCGTTTTCCATCCCCACAGTGAAAGTCCGTACGTGAAGAGAGAAAGTCTTTTGAGGGAAATCTCTCTCTCGCCTCACAAACAACTCACAATAAAATCCCGGGTTTTTTAGCACAATCTCTTCAGTCTATCACTGTCCTTCCAATCCCGCTTTCAAAATCAACTCATGTCTAACTCAACACTTCTTCTTTCTCCACAGCCAACATTTTCTATGCACTTTTACCCCAAACACAAACACATACAAGCCCAAGCAATTTTACAAGAGTAATCTACAAAAAAAAACAAACTTCTCTCGTTCACATTCCATGAAGAATTTCTGTTCTAATTTGTGTACTACAAATCGTCATGAGTAAATTGTTTCATTACATACAAAATTTAATTGTGAATTGCTGTGGGGGAAATTGGTATAAACTTTTGTCGTCAATAGAAATACAAATTGCCGAAGGTGAAGCATCTGAAATAGTTAAAAGTGAAAAAAGTTGCAAGCACTAAATGCAATTAAATAATACAAACTGTGTGTTTAACGCGAAAAACTGACGATAAGTTTACTTAATAACTGCGAGAGAAATTCCTACTTTTTTTTGCATTTCATCTGAAGGCAAAACAGTACTAAAAAAAACTATTTCCATCTTCTTCTTCTTTCATCTTCCTTGGAAAAGCTCTTTGAAATTGAGTGAAAGGTATTTTCAGTCTCTCCTGCTCTCACACCAAGTACCAACAGAATTTGAATCTGAATGGATTTGGATTGAATCTGACTAAAACTCAAAAGGGGGTTTCTCTTCATGAAATAAGAGAAAACCAAGAAACTTTGTACTTGAATGTGAATTTAATCGCGGCGTTAGTGAGGAAAACTGTGAACATTCGCATGCAAATCGAGTCAAGCCGAGTATTACTCACAACTTTGTCTTGATCGTCTCCTCTCCTCTCCGTGTTTTCTTTAAACACGTACCAACTGTGAACAACGTAAATGTAAATTTGTCTCGTCTCAACTTTGCGGAGAAATACAGATACATATACAGATATAAATAGAAATCAGAGGGAAATCATTCAGAGACACTGAATCTGTGATATAAATATAACAATGGAAATTTATATTCCAAGTGCATTTTGATTGTGTATCTGGTCTCTTCAAAACAAACTCTTAAGCATGAACAATCTATTCTGCAACAGTTCATTGTGCAATTAATTGGGGAGACTAAAGAGTGGACAGTGAGAGAATTACAAGACAAGGAGGCAAACTATTTGTGGACAATACGATTTAACGGATTTACTTAAGAGATTCTCCATCAGATTCCCGACTGGCCTAGTTTCCAAATATTCCCTGAGTCTAAAAGCCGAATCTGAATCCGAATTTTATAAAAAGCAAGACAATACAAAATCTGATGCCTTTTTAGTCGGATTTATGCAATCCTTTCTCCGAATTTCGGAAATTGGGACACGAAGGAGCTGAGCTTTGCTTTGCTGGACTTTCTTTGTTGGGATAGGTTGAACACTTTGACAATTCTATATAGTTCAAATGCCGACGCATACAATTACAATGTAAATTAATGGAATTATTCCTACACGAATCCAAATCCACACAGATTAAAACATAGATTTCCTTCTTTTTCTTCTTGTTCTTGTTTCTCTGTTTCTGTTGTACATCCTGAAAGTACATACGCACACACACATACAAACGGAAGACGAGAAGACAAGATTAGTACATTTTTTTCCCCTTTCCTTTAGCTAGCAGTCGGGTGACTTCTGAATTGTGAATTCAGGAGGGAGTCATTGGAAACTACTCCTTTCCTTTCCTCTTTTTCTCCTGACAGTTGAGACTATCAAGTATCCATAGATTGTTGTTGTTACAATCCTTTTTTTTCCCGTTCAAATTCCTAGACATGCAAAAATAGACAAAGGGTGAAGGAAATCCTAGAGAGAGACACATACACACACACACGGTATTTATTTGGTATCATACTCGGAGACAAAAAGTGAAAGCAATCTCTCTGTCTCTCGTTTCGTCTGTATGGGGAAAGAAGAGGAGAAGAGTGAAGTCGAAATTCAGACTTTCAACTGACACACTTTCAACTTTTATGCCAGAGAATCTCATTCGGCTCATCAATATAATGTATAAACTTTGAATGTATGCCCTACCATCGCCCACCCTCAACCAAATGAGAAGAATTTACTTTATTTTGCCCTACTTTCTCCAGACAAAAAAACAACACTAACAACAACCAACAACAAAGCAACAACAAAGCAACAACAAAGAATGTAAAACTTTTGTAGTAAATACATACTATACTGCGTCCAGTATTTTACAAATGTGGAGAGAAATCTCAATGATTGTCAACTTGTAATCAATCCACTCAAAAAAACTATATGCACACGATTATCTTACTTAATGTAAATTGGAGTAAAGTATCATACTCTCACGGCATGAGTAGCAACGAACAATCAAAAACAAAATTGACTGAAGACGCATCAAATGGACAAAAAAGGAAAATGAAAATCTCAACGGACTTGGTCTTCAAATAAGGAACACGTGACAAGAGAAAGTTTTATATAAAATAAAATAGACTAAGAGGAAAAATCAAATATTTTCACTCGATTAGAATTGTGAATAAATAAATTTGATGTCATCAAATAACGGATTATAAACTATATAAAAAGTAAAGAGAAAAGAGAAATAAAAGCAAAATGAAAGGTCATTTTACATTGATTTTGGGAGCATTGATCGTGATTCCGTATTCGAATGATTGCTTGGGCAAGACGAGTGCAATCAAATCCAAATCCTCCATGGAACTCTTTTCACCCAAGGAAGTCGCTCCAAACGTAAGCTCTTCTTCTTCTTCTTCTTCCTTCGCCTTCCCTTTCGTTCTCATTCATATTCATTTATTTTGTCATTTTCCTTGTGCCGTCTCATTTCGTTGATTTGGTTGGATTTTCGTTTGTCATTCAAATTCAAATTCGAATGAATTTCATGTGCACGGACAGACAGATAGAAATGAGATTAAAACTAAATAATCACAGACGTCCATAAAAACTTTCCCCAACTTCTTCATATTCATATTCATTGTCTACTGTCGACCCAAACAAAACGAACGTGTGCGATTTTAATTTTAATCTCTTAATCTAAATTCACATATGAATTCACGATCCGACATTATGATTACGTATTTGCTATTTACTATTTGTGATTTGTTATTCCTTATGTGTGTGAAGGTGGATGAGGACGAGACGGTGTCCTCAAATTCTCCATTCTACAAATTGGGTTGTCCTGGAGGAGGAGGAAGAAATAATCATCATTTCAATGATACAATCAAAATTGGTTTCCTCACTCCATACAATCAGAACCAACTCAGTTTAGGCGCTATCCGTCTAGCTGTTGACAGAATCAATAACGACTCCAAGTTACTCCCCGGCAGACGACTTGAATTTGTGGCAGCTGATATCGGCAGGTATGGAAATCCACACACTTAATTTACAGTACGAGTGATTCCCTTTGCCCCCATTCAACCGTTTTTACTATCCACATCAACGTAAATCCAATTCTAAAACCGAAACTCAATGTGTGTGTTTGTATGTGGAGTTTGGGTGTCTCTTGCATAGTAATCTCACGGAATAGGTACATTTTATTCAATGGCGGGTGCACATTTCAAGTACCTTGTAAATTTGTGGTCATTCCTTATGCACTCGAGCAAAAAAATGGTACATATTAACAACTCACCCTGAGAGTACGATCTCCGAAATGGTGAAAGTGAAAGTGAAAGTACTTTCACTTTCATTTCCCTCTCGTTTCACAGAATTGAGACCTCACGATCACTGCAGACTTATATGTAACAGACACTCAATGTCTATACCTGAACCGAGTCAATGAATATACGATAAAAAAGGTAGGTCACGCGAATTTTGAGTCACTAGACGGAAAAAATAAGGAGAATTTTTCTAGATATTTTATGACGACCACCTCGTCTCAATTTCCTTCTATTGTTTATACTGTTTATTGCTCCGCGCTCATTCGAATATTCAATGTACATTTAGAAATAGAAAAAGAAAAAGAGAAACGGACGAGAAGTGATTTGTTTTGTAAATATGTACGTATTTTTAAATGCTACATCTCCTCAGGATATTAAATGCAATTTGTAGGAAATTGAAATTGATTTCCACTGGTATTTTGTATATATTGTATTTTGCTTTTTTTCATATTTTGCATTGTTGTTGAACGCCGGAAAAGATAATGGAATTTTACAGTGGGCTGTCTCGTTGAAATTATGAGGTCGTTGATAAATCGGACGTGGTTGTTAATATTTTGCATGAGAGCACAAGCAAATGTCATCATAATTCTTGTCGAGAGACAGACAGACAGACAGAGAGAGAGACAGCATAGGGAGAGAGACATTCGTCTAGCTGAATGTGAGAGGGAGAGTGAAAGTTTATCGTACATGGGGGAAAGTAACTACGTGGAGGGTCTTATTTAACTTGTGACAAGAGAAAAGCTCTTTACTTTCCTCATGATTTCCCATGATTCTCCTGAATAAATACATACGAAATTCTACCACACACACACACACTAATAATTTCTATTCATTTCTCCAGTGATGGAATGCATATGTCCCATTTAAAGTACCTAGGATTTTGTATGACAATACACAGGTACTTGCATATTTATTTATGCACTCTGATTGCTTTCCATATTGTCAGACAGACTAATCGAAAATAACGTCATCAAATACTCGTATACAATGTTTTATATTTTGTCTGTACTGATAACGTTTATAGTTTATGCTCAGATTTAATTTCACACGGGTCCAACGTTCTAGTTTTGTTTAGTTGATAACGTTGACTTTGGTATTTCCGTCTAAATTATCTGTACATGAAAATGTCCACAGATTTCCCTGAATTTAAATATTCCATTCATATTTTCAAAGAGTTAAAAGGACTGTGACTGTATAGAAGGACGGGATATCGTAGGTCAGGGAGGAAGGGAAAGTTTAAGTTTATTAGTATTTGCTAACGATGTGTAAAGTGATGCAGACTGCAGAGTCAAGAGTCGGCGGTAATGGATTTGTTTACTCGTATGTTTTGTTTTGTTTTTGTCCCAGTTTTCCCAAGGGGCAACACAATCCCAAACTGTTACACATTTATTTGTCAACAAATGATAGGATAATAGGGAAATCGTGTAAAGAGGTCAACAGTGGTTTAGTTTCAAATTTCAAATTTCAAACCGCAGGAAAGAAGTTAGTGTCAGTTATATGTATCATCGGATATATTATTATATGTATATCAAAAGTCATGGGCGAGAGAGAGAGTGCTTTTGCTTTTCACAGATACAAATAGAAACCACAGGGGAAGTGAAAGTGACACTTCCCAGAGTTGCCCACTATTCCTCTGGACGACAGTTTAAATCCTTTCCTTTGTTATTCCCCGTTGGTCAATCCAAATTGTGAATTGTGTCAGTTGTTCTAGGTATTTAATAACTTTTTTTTTTTACTTGGGATTTCACAGTTTTAATTCGAGCAAGTTGAATCCACTGCACATTCGGATAATGACAACAATGCGGGACAATGGGACAGTTGCATTCATTGGTGGATCGGAGGATACATGCATTCCAGAAGCTCTGGTTGCTGCCGCTTGGAACTTACCCCTCATTTCCTATGTAAGCTCTACATGTACTTGTACATACAATTTATAAATAACTTATTAACAATGTGCATAACATCTCCTCTTGCTTGCTTATAAATTCCTAATGAGATTCTTTATTTATTCATTCATTCGTTCATTCATTATTATTATTATTATTATTATTGTACAGAGTTGCTTGATGTGTTTACTGTCTAAATGTAGCACTAAAAATTAAACAAACGCTGCTCCTTTCACACTTTTTTTTGGTATAAGCTAAATGTGAAGAATGTTGAAAAACAAAGAGAGAGATAAAAGTTAAATACAAATATACAAATGCAAAATGTCTTTTTGGTAAGTCGGAAATGTCTTGTCAAGAGCCGGAATTCGGATTTAGAATTTAGGATGTGAAACATTTGTGTAATTTTAAATTTCGTTCCACCTACTCGCTCCAGTTGGAATTTGTACAAATATATACGATATTCGTATAATGTCTGGTTGTGGAGTAGCCGAGATTCATTCAAATAGCCAATTACAATGAAATGTGAGATTTTAATTGAAAAAGTCTAGAGATTACGAGAGAACTTGTCTCCCGCCGCCATAAAAGACCAAGAGAGAAAAGGAAAAGGAGTGAAATGAAAGGATATAAAAAACTAAAGTTGGGACTTTTTATTACTATAGTACTTGCAGTAATTTCCTTGAACTTGGCACTGACAGTTTAGTTTAGTTTAAAAGTTTAAATGAATGAGCCTTTTTTTTATGAGACTTGCGAATTACGATATTCCAAGACCAAGTAAAAGCAAAAGCAAACAAAAGAAGAGCGAGCGAACACTCCAATTTACACTTGACAAAAAATGAGAGAAGGAAATATCTGTACTTACGTATTTAAGAAGTTTGGTGAGGAGGTCATCATTAAAAAAACTTGAATTATTATTACTATTACCGGTAGCATATAAAGTCTTCCATATATACTTCCATCTCTATACTTTTGTCTTGTGTCTCCCCGTATTTACATAATGAATGAGCTAATAGGCCATATAAACATCCATATGTACACTTACACAATGGCCCAACGACTCACTCATACAATTTCCACTTCCACATTTCCTCCGTCATTAGCTCTTGCTGGCTCGGAGAGACTCGAGAGTATGCACATTGAACATGTACCTACTTTTACATTCGCTTCAATTTTGGATGGATTTCCTATACAAGAAAATCTGGGAAGGAAAAGGAATTTAATGCATTTTCTTTCCTTTCCCCTCATTTTCCTAAGCTTGACACAATTAAATTAGTATAATATCAAAATCAAGGGACATAATCCGGAATGAAGGAGCATCAATTTATATTATGACATTATGAGCCAAAAAAAAGCCAAAAAACTCCATGAGGATGTTGAGCGGAAATTAATTTCCCCCCTATTTATTTTAAGTCTATATAGCATTTCCTTTTAAAAACATCTCTCTGTGTCTGCGTAATGAAATTTGAAGGGTCATTATACTGTCACGCCGAAGGAAACTAATCGGTATATGGTAAAAAAAAACAAAAAGAGTTCCCTGACCTATTCGGAATTCGGAATTCGGCTTTTGGCCTCAGGTGCTCAATCATCGACTAATGTAGTTTGGATTCATAGGGATTGGAAGGAGGTGGAACGAAATTGTGTGTGTAAAAACGTCCATGTTGAAATGTTGATGTAGTTAAAGTGAGCCGTCTGTCTTTGCCATTGCCAACTGCCAAAAAAAAAACAGGGATGGTGGCAGCAGTTCAATCTCTGTATAGGCTTTCACCCCATTCCATACCTTAAACTACGATATAAATACCATCCTGCTGGTGACAATATTCAAGAAAATAATCCAATCACTGTCCATAATGTACCTGTGTCCTTATACTACGATATACCCGATAGAAAAAGGAAAAATAAGCTCAAAACTTCTGCTTTACATTTACATTTAAAATACATGGGAAACTTGCTTCAAATTAGATAAAGACTCAATTCGATGTTTCTGAAACCTAATCAAAGGGTTTTCACTTATACAAAATCTGAATATATACTAGTTGTAGATACATGAAAAACTTGAGACTTTGAACTTTGAAGGTATGGGTTCATTTTCATATAGAAATTTCTTTGGTTTAGTAAGTTTTTACATACATACGTATTATTATATATATATTTACGTGGAAAAAAAGGGGTTGAACTTGTAATACTCGGCAGAAGCAGAGTTCAACTCAACTCAATAAATCTTTGATCACCAAAGTAAAAGTAATCGTAAGAAATATGAAAGTGGAAAAAAGCCAAGTATAAAAAAAAAAAAAAAAAAATCAAATCGCAAAGCTTTTAGAAGATAAAAAAAATCTACTCTATTTTTTCCTCCCTGACGTTTGGGGCTGTTTACTCTCGTCGCCCAGTTATGGATGGTTATCTCTGGCGACTTGTACAAAGTACAAAGTACAAACTCCTCAAACACACACACACAGAGTCACATTTCTATCTATAGCAATTGTGTTTGTGTATAGATTGTGTACTCAGTTTACCAGTACCAGTCTGTAGGCGTCTTGGACAAGTGTGTGTAACAGTGTAGAGTGTAGAGTGTAGATACATCATGTGCATTCGTATGTACGCACGTAGACAATAGATTGTATAGAAAATCTTCCTTGTGAATCCTGAACTCTGAACGTTATGAAGCTCCATATTTTTTACTCCCATTTAAGACTACCCTGGCTGTCAACGGCTATGAGGATGACAGGAGGGAGAGAGAGTCAAGAGAAAAAAAATGGGGGAACCCCAGACACACCAGCCATCCCAATGAAATTATTATTACTTTGTTTTTTTTTCACTGTAGAAGCTTTTGCGGCTTATCGTCAGTTCACTTTCACTTTCACTCTCACTCTCACTCTCGCCTTCAATGGACCAACGAACAAAATCAACTCTTATATGTATGTTCCACCGTTACGAATAGAAAACCCCATTTTTTCTTCTCTCTCTCTCTCTCTCTCTCTATAACTCTCTCTCCCCGACTTTCTCTTCTTTGATTTTTCAGACTTTTTTTTGTTGCTCGGAGATGATCTGATGATCTACTGATTTCTAAAGCGTCTGTAGTCAAAGTCAGAGGTCATTTTCATTATAGATCTCTCTCTCTCTCCAGTCTCATCGCCTACATGACTAATCAGAGTTGCTCGACCAGAACAAAACTCATTTATAAGATAAAATCATTGAATGGAGGATCATTAGACTCATCCTCCCTCAGACAGTGACTTTAGATATGGCAAAATCCAAAACACTCAAATCTCCAGTCGTCTCAAGTCTCGCCCTCCAACACTCTTCAAATTTATACAATAACTTTCACTACAAATATTCAAAGAATTCAAGGAATTCATTCCAGTGTCGAGTGAAAGTTTTTTTTTTTTGTCTAGTGCCTTTGAAAAAAATGAGGGTGATGGAGAAGTGTTGACAAAAGAAAGATGAAAAACTACTGACAAAGAAAGTCCTTTTTGTGTATAGTTTAAGGGAAAACATTAGAGTTTCATGTTTGACGGAGTACACAGATAGAAATAAGAATGACTTTTATGGTGGACGGACGGTTGGAATGGAGGGGGGGAATCGGAGGGAATTGCAGGGAAATCGGTATTGACATTTGGTAGCACTCTTCTTTCAAAATATATATACTATTTGGAGTGTGATGAGATGAGAGATGAGGACAATAGGCAATAAATGGGAGAGGGAAAACTTTCGCCGCCGTTTTCTCCTCATCTTTTTGGTCAGGACTCAAAACCGGAAATCTAAGGAATTTACAGTAGATTTATCGTCAACCTGATTCCTGAACCCTGCTGCTCTTTTATGACGTTGAAATTTTCTTTTATTTATTTTTTTGTAAATTGTGTAAATACTGTGACATTCTTTTTTTTTAGATGCCCATTCAGAAAGAGTGGAAAGTATCTCTTGGAAAATTCTATAATGGGACACATTTTTCATATTATTTAAAAAATCCTCCTCCTCCTATTTTCAAAGGAAAAAAAAATCTCCTGAAGAATTTCTGGTATGTACACCAAATAAAACAAGAGTGAAACTCTCACTTTCACTTTTCCTTTTTTCTTGTCCTGGAGAAAAACCCTACCATATTTGAAAATTTATTGGGATTTTTGATGTCAAATGTGCAATGGGATTTTATATGTTGTAAGGAAAACAAATACAAATACAAATAAAACAAAAGGAGAGAGACTCACTCTGTCTCACTGTCTCACTGGCGCTCTATAATAACAGTATTTTGTAATATATGTAGTACAATGACGGTGTAAATCAAAAGGAAATGTGGGATTTTATGTGAAATTATTTGAGATTTTGGTTTGAAGTCTCCACAGTTTCTAGTGGTTTTGGGGTTGGGGTTTGAGTTTGTGGAGGGAAATGGTGATGGAAATGAAATCCTTTTGTTTATTCTGGATTTTATATATATTGAGTAGTAAAACAAACTTTTAGAGGAATTTGGAATCTCCAAAACTCCAAAAGTTGGATTTTGTTTTCGAGAGAGTTGACACAAGTTATTACATGTACATTTTCTGGATGGTCCTCTTCCTTTTTTCTCTCTGTAAGGACTTTCAAGCACAAATGTACTGTATATTTTGCAAAAGAAAAAATACTTTACATTTTTGGTGTCTAGTCAAAAGTGGAGCATTTCACACACACACACACACACATACAAGGGCTTTGAATATCCCAAAAGAGGATGAATTCTAACGGTAAGTATAATGGGGACAGGTAGTGTGGCGTGGTTTGGCGTGGTGTGTTGGTGAAAGTTATACCATTTTACGATAAAGACAATGCTTTCAAGGATTTCAGCCCTTTCCATTTCCCGGATTATATTACTTTTGACTTGGTTTCACAAAACGTCAGGAAAAAAAACCTGGCGATACATTTTTGTTACGATTTTGTATTTTTGATTTTAAAATTCAGGATCATTTAATGGGGAAAAAAATGGGGAATCTGTGTACGAAATCCAAATGACTCGCAAAGCAAATGACAAAATTACGGGTGTGGAGCATGAATTGAAATTTGAAATGGACAATTTCCTTTGTGTAAATTTCCTTTGCCCTCATGTGCAGGGAAATGACACGGAGAAAAGTGAAATTATTTCTTTTATTGGGTGAATGTGGATAATAACAAAATGACGATGAAAATGGAAATCGCCTACATATGAAATATAAAAGTTTTCTTATGATTGTATGAAATACGAACAAAATAAATAATTTTCTTTCGCTTGATGAGAAATAACGAAATGGAGAAGCTTCTTTGAAATTATACTAATTGGAAATAAAGCCTTCTAATTCAACATACGTGATTTCTGAATATTCTGAGAAATTAACAAGATGTGACAATAGAAAAACACTTCAAGATTGATGTTCTTTTTTTGGGGGGGAGGGGTGCAAAAGTTTTTATTGTATTTAATGAGTAATTCTAACTTTTACCATTCAAAGACTATTGTAAAGAAATGTTGCAGTTATGACAACATGATGGGCTCATGTTAAATGGGATTCACGAAATGAAACGGCAATTGACAAAGACGATGGCAAGCATGTGAATTAAGAATCAACTGAGCAAAATAAAAACTTTTGTCAACTCAAAGAAGAATTGGCAAGAAACAGAAATGAAAATAGGGAAAGTTTTGTAAATTGAATTGGCCATTTGTTACATTGTCCTTTTCTCCGTTCTCCAGCATCTATTTAATATTGCAGTATGTCATTTTCCATAGGAGGATTCAAACAGAATAATACAAAAAAATGGTGACGAAAAGAAAGTTTTGAAGGGAAAGGCAAAACAAAATGTAACAAAAGTGGGAACACACATAAAGAATAAAAAAAAAAAAGGTCTGTACAAACTATACAAAAAAGTCTGACTCACTGTCTCACTTTTTTCTTCATGTTTTGATCGCGCTCAACACCCACAATATAAACTGCATCAAATGAAATCCAAAGGAATGGAATACAACAAGTCTGTCAAAAGAGTAGGAGGACAATCAATCTTTTTAAGTGCTTTTTTTGCCAAATGTATAAATTAAGAAACTCTTGAATGTTAAATCATTGCGAGTCTCACGTCTTTTTGCGCACTTCATCAAATAAAAGAAAACATTAAATTCCTGCTATTCAGAATAATAAAAATAATGACAAATGAAAACACTAAATTAAAAAAATATCGAATAGTTCGACTCGACTCGACTAATTGACTAATTGACTCGTGGCATAAATGTTTTGGGGCTTCGACATAATGAACTGTTTTTGCTTTGAACTGCTAAGAAAATAAGACTTAAGAATGCTTTCACTTTGCAGCTTTTGATTGTATTGAAATTCTACAAAAGAAAACCAAAGTTTATAACTTAACTTACCTACCACTTTTTATTCAATTTGTATATACCAATGATATACCAATGATTTTTGTTTTGTTTTCAGAAATGTTCAGACTACCAAGTGTCGGACAAGAAAACCTACTACACTTTTGCCCGGACTCTTCCACCATCATCAAAGGTGACCAAATCCGTCGTGGCACTTTTGAAGCAATTCCATTGGAATAAAGTGGTTCTGGTGATTTGTCATCGAGCCACTCGAGATCGCTGGTATCAAATCCTCGAAGCTTTCAAGGTAAATTATTTTTATCTCAATATATATCCGCAGGAAACCAGAAAGTCTCAAGATTTCAATTCAATTCTCATACTAAACAAATGATGAATAGTTTGACATGTATCTATCTAAAAAAAAGGCAAATGTCCCCAAAAGATTTAAGGTTTAAGCTCAAAAACATAATCCAAGTCACGGAAACCGTATGATTTTGTCACAATGTGAAATTTCGCGTCTGTTGAACCTTTGAACCTTCAGATCTTGCTGCTCATTTTAGATTAGTATTTTTTTTTAGTAATATAATTCTTCTCCAAACAATTCGTACATTATCCGCATCTTCCATGTTAAAACTTAAAACGGGAGGGGGCAAAGACCTTTCTCTCCGTATGAAAATGAATTCAGATTCCGAATTTTCCAATACCGTATATACAGATAATTGCTATAGTCCGTGTTCAAGGGATGCAAATCCAACGAAAAAACAAGCGTAGAATATAAAACTCTAATCGTTATCACCACTATCAAAGATTTGCACCAATACACTTTGTTTACCATTCAAATTCAATCTCTTCCTCGCACTTAATCCTTAATTCCTCATTTATATTTCTCTACAGCTACAGTGCGGTGAGGAAAGATTAAAAAAAACGACAGAATTTCCATAAAATTACCAAAAACAAGATTCTAAACGGGGACAAACAAGTTTGATCTCAGACTAAAAAGGAAATGAGTCAGAATCATAAAGAAAAGCATGACAAACAATCCCAAAATTACCCCTCCGAACACAAACATATACACACTGAGAAAATACGGGGGGGGGGGTGCGGGGGGAATAGTGAAATAATGAAATAGAGAGCGTGTAAATTTTACACTGTAAAATCTAGAATGACATCTTTAAAAATAATCGCAACTGTCTTTTCCCATTCATTGTGATGCACATTTAAATAAATATATGGAGACTGTCATTGGAATTAGAGCAGAGATAAAGACGAGAAAGTGATCTCCATCCGTCGAATGTCTGTACAAAGTAAAATAGTAGTAAATACTCTCAAAATTGCGTAATTCCAGGAGGATAAAACTAGTCTTAGAAATATGCGAGAGTAAGAACATTAAATTACAAACTCCACAGTCGATTAAAGCAACTCAACTTTCTCTCTCTCTCTCTCTCTCTCTCTTTCTCTCTCTTTCTCTCTGTCGCATACGACTACCTAATTACTTCCGCATGGAATTCAAACGGTGTGTGTTTTCCTTAAGTCTACGAGGAGCATTTAAGACTTTGTATTGTACATGTTTGTTTTCATTCGTACTGTATTGTGTGTGTGTGTGTGTGTTTGTTTGTGTGTGTGGTAGACTTTGAGGATTGGGCAATGCAATAGCAATAAACCCGGATCAGTTTCCCCATAACAATAATAACAAAAACGTAACTTTGGGACGTAAAGTAACGTAACAGAGGGAAAAAGAGAAATATCCATAATGCTACCTTATGGCTAATCGACTATGGTAATTCTATTTGCGTTGCAAACAATACCTACTTTGAACGTCATTCATTCCCTTTTCTACTTTTCTCCCAAAGTCAGAGTAGAGATATAGCTTTCACTTTCGTTCAGTACTCCACTTTTCTCCCCACACAATGTTTTGTTTTGCCGGTATCTTTTTATCTTTCTATCATCAACTCAACTAACTATGGCAAACAACTGCCTTGTTTTCCCTCAGTATATGCTTACTGTTACGTATAGTTCTATTTAAAATTGGAAGAAGAGAGATGATGTAATGAGTAGGCGGCTCTCGCTTGGCAGAGTATCTGTGTAGCCGTGTAGTCAACTGAATAATTTACAGATTTCTATTTTATTTTAGGAAAACGGTTTTGCATTCAAATGTCGACGAATTTTGGGGAATGTCTTCAACCCCCCCCCCCCAAAAAAAAAGTCTGGCATTTTGAATACAATTACTACATTGCACAACCAGAACAAGGAGACAATAAGGAAATAAGAGCAAAACACAAAGAAAAACAGAAAGGAGAACAAGTGGAGGGAAATGTATCCGTAGATTTCATATATCCGCAATTTCATGTGATATGCACATGAAATCCCTTCAAAACACTAGCATTGTTGCCATGAGACGAGCAAAAGTGTGGAGTGGGCAGTGTCCGCATTAAATAGCCATGAGAATAAAACTAAAGTATTATTTTCATTTATTCCGTCGTGTCCAGTTTTAGCTCCTTTTCCCAACTCCCAACTCTGAATAAAAGTTAACGAGAAAGAGAGAGCGAGAGAGGAGTGAGAGAGAAAGCAGACGCGAGAAATGGTTTGACCAACTTTAAATATTTTTTACAACTTCCATCGGCATTCCCAATATGGATTGAAGTAGACACAGAAATATAAATAGAAATACAACATACAAAAATACAAATTAGAATTTATTGGATGGAAACATATTTGATATTTCCGGTTGGGAAGAAAAAAGCGTGACTCCGCAGTTGAACTCATAACAAAGTTCCTTTGATGAAACGAAACAAACGTGCAATATGTTTTAGTTTTAGAGGAAGGTCCAGCCAGGGAAATTGGGACAATGAGGAAGGAAAAACTCATCAAACATTAAACTCTTGTCCATGTTCACCGTTTCATCATCTATTTATTAGTCTCTCCACTCTCACAGTAAGATACTTTGTAGGTACAGTATTTATTTCGACGGATTGTCATTTATGGCTAAAGGCACTTCCACTATATTGACTGGATATTCTCCTCACTCTCTCTCTCTCCTTAGTTTGATGATTGAAAAGTGAAGAAAGGAAAAAGAAATATTTGGAATTGGCACAGAAGAGAAATGCCCTGGAGGCTCCTCTCCTACAGATACTTTTACTCGTACTGATAACTGATAGTCACTCCATATACTGCAGATACAGATACAGATAGAGATACACATTGAATTTTATATACACTTTGAGTATTTCTCAATAAATAATCGCTCAATCCTTTCCTCAGCTTCACCATTACCGAAAGTAGTCGTAGAAGCAGCAGTGGCATCATCCGTTGTATTTGTATTTGTATCATCAGTATCGAATTCAAACAGTCAGACACACTTTTCTCTATGGAGGAAATCGTGCTGTGAATTGACAATTCCACACTGCACCACAACTTTCTTTCGCTTTCTCACTCTCTGTATTTATTTTCCTACATGATTTTTATGGAACACTCGGATTCCATCCCATTTCAAATTGTGACTGTGTAAATTCTAATGCTTTCCCTAATGCCAGATGGAACACAACAACCAACAACCAACAGACAGCACACTTTTCCATCCAATATTTATACGCTCTTATTTTCCTGATTTCCTTATTTCTGTCACAAGATGAAAATGAAGAGTGGGAGGGACAAATCAAATCCGGAATTTTTATTTCTATCTGTAGTTACTTCATTTCGTTAATGACAACACAATCCAATCCAACCGCCCAAATTTGTACAGACAAATCCGTTCCATTTACAATTAGTATGAAAGAAAGTGCAGTACAGATATTTTAGATTTGTTACATATGAAAGTATGAGAATTCGGATTATTCCGAGTTCTCAAGGGAGGTTTCACTTTTTCCGTTTTTTCTCCTCCCCCCCCCCCCCCATCGTTTTAAATAAATTATGGCCCTTCTTTTACCTTTTAAGTCCTTTCAATTGAATGTAAATGTAAATGTAAATGTCAAGGTGTGTGACGATGGGTGGGAATTAGTTGTCAATTTGACTGCAAATTATGTCCCATTTCCATTTCCCTACAGTCCGCCCTCACACTAACTGACTAACTAAAGTGTTCACGTGCGGTAATGATGACGGCTGAAAATAAGCCGGATTCTTATACATTCTTACGTTTGGGTGACAAAAGAGCTTTAGAAAATATACGGGATATTTTGTCAAAGGACGGTCCGACAAGGGTAAAATTGTTCAAGTTACATTTGAACGTTTGGGTTCATTTCGGTTCGTTTCGATAATGGTCACGACGTGGCAATAATCATAATAAGGTTGAGTAACCACAACCACACTAGAGAATTTCAAAAGTCATTTCCCTATTGTCAAATCCCTATTGTCAAATCCCTATTGTTGATGGAAAAAACGTTACTCTATTTGCTTTTCTCTCTCTTTTTTTTCTCTCTCTCTTTTCTTTGGTTGTTGGACTTGAACTGGACTCGGTTCGTGAACTTTCCTCCGATGATGGTCAATGCTACTTACAAAAAAAATAAAATAATAATTGGGATTCGGTTTTTTGGACTGTGTGGATTTTCCATTTCCTTGTGTGTGAATGCACTGAATGTTGGCAATTGTCATTTCTCAACGTCTCCACATATGGATTCGTCTAATGAACTGATGATGACTTCTTCTTCTTCTTCTTCTGCTTCTTCCTCGTCTTTGTCACCTCCAGTATTTGTCCAAGGAACATGGGATCAATATTACCAATCACTACAGTCTCCTCGACTACATCCCGGACTATTTCCCCAAAATGCAAGAGATCGTCGCTCAGTCCTTTGAAAACACCAGAGGTGAGTTCAAATCCCACATATTTTGTCATTAAAAATTGTCATTTTTAATTATTATTATTTTTTCTATTGTATTTATAATGTATCGCAAATGCCATTTAATTTAAGGGGAAAGGACAAACCTTGTGAATAGCGATACAAACATTAAATATTCGGAACATATAAGAAGAGAAAAATTCATGAGATGTTCGATGGATGAAATGGGGAATTCTGAAGAGAAAAAAAAAGGGTTGTACAGATATTTGGTGTATAGTTTTCGAATTGAGGTCATTCCAATACCAAAGTCTGTTCAATAGTAAAAAAAAAAATAAAAAATATACCATACAAACTTTTTTTTTTATTCCATCAGCTTACTTTCCTTTTCAGCTGAGATCTTCAAGTTCGTTGAAGAGATGACTGGACTTTCGGTTTTTGAAAGTCTGGCGATGAGGTTGTTTTTTTTTTACGGTGGGAGAAAGTACAAAGTATATTGAATTGAAGGGAGGGAAACCAAAGGGAAATTGAAAGAAATCAATGTACGTTGATAGAATTGTAACTATTTTATTTTGTATCTTAATATCGTACAAGCTTGTCAGATGGAATCCAAAATGATGACGATACTCCGCTTCAAATTACCGATACATGAATTCAAACCTTTTTGGATTCGTAAACTATTTTCCATTGTAATCCAATATTATATATGCCAAAATATAGTTTCAAACTGTAAAAGTTTCATGCATTTTTCCTTTGGAAGTATTGTGCATATAAAAAATAAATGAAGACTCCATACACCTGAAACTTTTCATCTGTCTGCTCGTGATGGTTAACAAGAAATTTCCTGGAGCTTAATTATAAAAAAAAAAAATTTGATCATCAACTTTCTCATTTATGCGATTATGCAGGAAATTCGTGGATAGGAAAAGACAAAGCTCGTTTACACACATTAAATTCATATCATACTGGAAAGTTTATGAGCTCAACTATACAAAGAGAAATGTCACAATTGGTTGGGAGAGGATGCTGAGACAAAAATAAATTGGCATTATAATTTGATTATGTCTGACTCTGAATGTCTGAACTGAACTGGTATTATAAGTATAAGATATATACGTTGTGAGTAGAGACTACATTAAAAAATTAAGAGAGATCATAATACACCAAACTTTTTGGAGGAGGGGAGAGAAAGAAAGGCCATCCATAGTTCATTGAAAGATCCACTAAATTATCCGTACGCAAAGCTCAAAAGCTATTTACGCTTTGTTTGTGTAAGGGTGAAAAAACTTTCCAATCAAATAAGTTTGAAGAATGGAAGACTTGCAAGGAAAATTCTCTTTCTTTTAATTTAAAAGAGCGCTGAGAACGACGGAAGTAGAGCGGAAGTAATAAAAAAAAAAAATATACGAGTCAACAGCTGCGAGAGCCGAGTAAAAGCAAACGTATTGAACCCGTGTGAAACCCTGTCTGTAGTCTGGATACATTCACTGATAAAATAACTAAAAAATAAGGAATCTTGAATCTTTCCTAAGCGGCATTGAACTGATGGAAATAACTTAGTACATTAAATAATGGACTCTTCCTTTCACAGACGAAGATGATGCGGGAAGAGGGAAATATTTACAAAATACATACGAAAGGAAAGTAAGATTCTGCTGCTAAGTGGAAATGTCTTTAGTAATTAAAATCATGGGCGATGCATTTAATGACATTTCAACTGTAAACTGTAGGAATTAATTCGCTCAAAAATAAGTGGAGGCATTGAAGAGACAAGAGGAGAAGAAAGTGTCTGAGGACTTCATTGGAAACGATTTTCTTAATATCCACACACTCACAATTTGTTTTCAATGCCTTGTCTTCTTGTTCTTGTTCTTGGTCTGCGGAAGATGAAGATCTTGAACTCGCCTCTCCATACTGGATATGGGCCAATATTAAGTGGTTACTGTCTCAACTTGCCCGTCGTCAGTCTCATCGAGTATTAGACAACGAATAGAATGTCTACATGCCCGTAGAAAATAGGAAAATAGGAAAAAAAAATTAAGTTAGCGATAGCGTTCAAGAGGAAGAGAAAGCTGTGGCAGCGAAAAAGTTGTTGCTCTTCTCTCTCTCTCTCTCTCTTTTATACCGGGTGATTCAATGATGATCTTTCACACTGAACGAACAAACCAAATCTGAGACTGTGTAATCCAAATTTTTATCAGCAAATTTGAAATTCCACATTTGCTACATTTTTGTTGGGTTGTTTTACACAAAAAAGTTACGAAGATTTCTGCATGAAACGTACAGAAAAAGACCGTTTCAAGTTCCAAGGCAATCTGACAATCTGATCACCCTGTACGTTTTTTTACGTTTTACACACATAAACAGTGTTGAATGGAAGTCTTCAAAATTGATCCCTTTTTTATAGATAAAATACCATTTTCTTTACGCCTACAATTCCTGTACGACGACTACGATCTTCTTCTTTCTGCCTCAATCTCTCAATATGTTTCTGAATGTGATATATCGATATTCCCTATATGTTTTCTCTTTTCTGTGCGGGGAATCTCAAAGTCCACAGTCTAGAGTCCACAGTGGGAGTTGGCATATGTTAGACAGACAAGCAATTCTCTTGGGGGGGAAAATGGCTCTCCGTTTTTCTGCACCGCAAAAATTGCTTGTAATGCTCGTTCGATGAGAGTGAGCAGTAATATTTAGGGAAGGATAAAGTGGGAGTTAATAGAACCATTTGGAAAGGCTACAAGTCCAGTGGGAATTCAATTTATAGCGAGGTACTTACTCATACCTTTATTTTTTATCTACCATGTATGTACATGGCTGTAGCTGTAGCTGCCGTGTTTCAGTACTTCACTCTCCATTTTTCTTATGTTTGTATTGTACGCGTGTGTAGTTTTAAAACAGGTAGATATGACAAAGTGCCATTTAATAGCATGTAAACGTTATTATTATTTTTGTATCGGTGAGATATAAACCATCAGCTGTTATAAGCTGCAAACTCTATCTTTATTTTATTACTAATGGCAATTTGCGATACATCATCCAAAAATCATGCAGGCCCTTTAGATTCGATTACTTTAATTTTGCATTTCTTGATGGAAATTATTCTAAATGTTTTTGAATGGAAATTGAATTTGTGTTATCGTTTTCGTTTGTCGTTTGTCGTTCTGTATAGTGTACGTTTTCATTGGGGAGCACGTTGCTCTCGTGGATTTGGTTCGGGCCCTGGATAATAAAAAACTACTGGATAAAGGAGAATACATCATTATATCTGTGGATGATCGAATTTGGGATGCAAAGAATAAGGACAGTTTCTTTGAATTACGTAAGATTATTATTTTTTAAAAATAAAAAAAAACTGTAGACTCGCGCACTCATTTTTCCAGACATTTTGCAGTTCATTGTTCGGAATGAAATTCAAGGATGAATATTTAATAGAAAAAGAAAAAAGAACGGAAATGTGTGTGTGTGTGTGTGTGTTGCTCTTTTTTACTCGTCTTGTTCTTGAGCTTGGGATTAAGACATTTTGTCGACAGTTTGAAAGATTTTCTCATTTCATTTCCCTTCGTGTAGTTTCTCCAGACGCGCACATGATGCACACACACATTCACTCATTCACTCTCTTTCTCTTTGTCACTTTGTCGTCCCTCTGTCTTCTACTTCTACTTCTACGTGTAAGAATGAGAAATGTCATTGACTTGTTTAATTTTCAGCATGGATAGACAATTACATCCGGGCTGCATCTAAAAATGGCGTGAATGCATTCAGCTCCGTTCTCAAAGTCACTCCAGCTCACCCTCAAAATCATAATTATACGTACGGGCTTTTAACTCAACTCATACCATGCAAAACTTATTTTATTTTATTGTATTTGTATTTGTGTCACTCTACATTCACTGTAAATATAAACTTATTTCGTGAGTAAATATGTATATGCATTTGTGAAAGTAATGTCGTTGGGAATGATTTGAAAATACAGGGAAATCCGCCGTTTGTTTGCTAATTACTCGGCAGAAGCTCCATTCAGAGTCCCATATCATCCTCTAATATTCCCGGATGCTCAGGCAAGTTAGAGCGAGAGACAATTCCTGGACCTTCATCCTCATTTCCCTCCATTAGTCAATTGATAAAATGTGGAAGAAAGTGTTTAATTGTACTTTTTCTATGTATAGATTCCGATTGAAGGAGCATATTTGTATGATGCGGTCATGATTTATGCGAGAGCACTCACGGAAGTCCTGGAGGCCAACATTGATCCAAGAAATGGGACTGCAGTTTTCCAGAAAATTAAAAATCGAAGTTATGAATCCATCCAGGGATTTGATGTACGAATTATAAGATCAATTCCGATTTTCCCCCCATTCGGAATTCGGAATTCGGAATTTGCAATTAAATAAATGTGTAATTAGTAATTATAATTAGACTCGATGAGGAATGATTGAACAATGATTTTCTTTTAGGTTTATATTGATGGGAATGGGGATGCGGAAGGGAATTACACGGTGATTGCGTATCTGGACGATGAAGTTGATGAAAGTGGAACGATGAGGAAGAGCATGCAGCCCGTCGGATATTTCCAACAAATCCATGAAAATGAAATCCCGGTACGCTGTCTTTGACTAAAGAGATTAATGACATGAACCGTTTCCCCGTAATTAAGATTGACATCATGATATAATAATGTGACTCACTTTCTCTCCAATTTTCCATGTTTTGAATTTGAATTTGATTTTGATTTTGATTTCTCTCTGTTATCGTCGTCGTCCAGATATTTAAGTACTTCAACGAGTCCAGGAAGATTCAATGGGTGGGAGAGAAACCACCGAAATCTGAACCAGAATGTGGATTCCATTGGGAAAAATGTGTGTACAAACCGGATTGGAAAGTTATTAGTGGTCTCGGGGTTTTTGCAACCATGATGGCCGTGGCAATCGTCGCCATTTTTCGGTACGTGTGTTACGGTTTTTTCCTCGGGATCCATTTCCATTTCCATTACATTATCTACATAGCATATTATATTATTTATATCTGTTAGATAAAGGGAAAAAAAGATACAAATGGAAATCTATAAAGAATTCAATCTACCAGGTGATATTTGTTCACGATTCATCTTTTATACAAACTATAAACTATGAAACCATTGAGCACCGTGTAAATATTTATCTTGTAGTACGATTTGGGATTTGGGTTTGGGATCCACAATTCATTCATACATATTTTGATATACAATATACATAACGAAACATGATGATATTTCACCTGATCTTTCCTATTTCATCTTCTTCTCCTCCACTTCACATCCTCCACACTGTTTATCCTCCTTTTCCTCATCCCTCTTATCTTTTCCTCACATTTCTCTTCCTCCTCCTCACTTTTGGCATTTCTGTTTCAGAATACATACATATAAGTACTTATATATATATTTATATATACCTAACAATTTTACATAGGGTTTTTCTTCTTCCTCTTGGTTCATCGTACTTCCACATTGTTTACAGTGTAAACTTTACACATTTCTCCAATCAAATTCCCATTCACAGATACTTACTCAGACATCCTTCATTCGTATTTTCATATTGTTGTACATTATACAGAGCCATTTATATTTATGTGCATTTACACTCGAGAGGAAAAACAACATATTTTTTGCCAAAGTTTTTATTCGGCCATTCAACTCTTCCGACAAACTCTAAACCAACTTTCATCATCCATTCGGTTATGTATTTGTAATACCTTTCTTCTTTCTAGACTTAACATAATTCACAGTGTATGAATCCTTCTCGAGATAGAATTTCCTTTGTAACAAATCTTTAGAGGAAAAGAAGAACGTAAGAACGTTACATATAATATTATCATATATTCCATTTGAGTATTGTCCATATAAAGTTTTTTTCTGTTGTTGTTACCAAAGAATGTAAAGCAAAAAAAAGGAAAAGGGAAAAGTCCAAAATAGTCCAAAACATATATTTTCAGCATGTTGTTTTGCTTAGCCATTGTATAGCATATGCTATCCATGCAATGTGACTATGTGTCTAACGAAATCCATGAGTTTTTGTTATGGAAAACTATACTCTAAAAAAAGTGATAAAACTTCATGGAAGAAAGTATATCTGCATGAAATGAAAAGGGAAAGTTGGAGAAATTCCTTCCGGTTTGTAGGAGAAATTCAAAATTCGATGGATGTCATCATGCCAGACGTGTCATGATCATCATATAAGGATATATGTACATACAAATAGATGATGTACGCTAATCTCAATACATACATGTAGAATTCATGTTCTTCACAAATATTTCATTCAATTACTTGATTTTTTTTGTGGACGGGAAATATAATCTGTAGAATGTTTTCCGATCCGGATGGGAAAAGTTTTTGGATTGCTTCAAAGGAATATGGTGAAATGATGAGAGGGAAGTTGAATGCATGAATGATTGTGTATGCTGTCAGAGGATCTCATAAATGCTAATAAATCGTTCTTGAAGGATGAAAGTTTTGTAATGTAATGTAAAAAAAAAAAAACTTGTATGATTTTTGTTGGTACGCACAGACATTACCGCTATGAGCAAAAGTTGGCTTGTCTTTTATGGAAAATTGATATGAGGGAAGTTGTCATGATCCCACTTGGACCACCTGAGCCTATCAATGGAACGAAAAGCACTGTAAATTTTCTATATTTCTATATGTACATATATATTTATCATTCTCCAAATCCGTCCGTTCTGTGGTATTTTAAAAAATGACGGAAATTTATGTAGAAATGAGAATTTATTTTTCTTCTTCTTATTTTGCTGCGTAAAAAAAGGTCGCGCTTTGCCGGCAACTTTTGGGCACAGCCGTGGATACAGACGCACCATTAGAACTGGTAACAATAACATGAACATTTACACGATACAAAGACAGACAAAAAGTGCATGATGATGATGAAATAATGGGGAAATAATTTGATAAGAAATTAAGACCAAGCAGAAATAAGTATGTACATTTACATTTGGTACATATATGGATGTTATGTATCTGTATATTTTTGGTTGTTAATATAGGCATGTAAGAAAGCGTACACTCGGATTGGTTTCTACAAAGGAATGGTGGTGGCACTCAAACCCATTTACAAACGATCCGTCGATCTCACTCGCAATATTCGTAAAGAGCTTAAGCAAGTGAGTCAATTGTGGGAAACACTTATATTAATTACTTCCTCGTTTGTCCTCACTCCAGCGTGTATATGTACAAACAATAAGAATTTAATATGGTCTTAATTCTCAACTAAATTCAATTGTTAGTGTTTTATTATTAACTATTATGCTCCAAAAACTCTAGGGATTCTACCTATTTGTATTTGTATGTGCTAAGTTTTTTTTTTTGAATGTTTTCTACACTATATAGATTCGAGAGTTTCGGCATGAGAATATAATCCCTTTCATCGGGGCCTCGGTTGACCATGGGAATATTTGTATTCTGACAGCATATTCGGCACGAGGAAGCCTCGAGGATGTTCTACAAAATGAAGACTTGCATCTGGATAATATGTTCTTGGCCTCACTTGTTGCAGATTTAATCAAAGTGAGTTTGTTTTTTGTTTTATATCGCATGTGTCGTTTCGAACAACAATTCTAACGAAAAGTCCCCGGCTTACATGTGGGCGTGTAAGAATTTCCAGTTTAAACTCCTGTTTACAGTTGACAAATGTGGATTTACAGATGTGTATGTGTGTACACACATACACTCCAAAATGACATTAAGCCCATTTCCATGCGTACTTGGAACTCGTAAATTTGTTCTTATTTCAGCGTATTTAGTTAATGTAATTTAGTCATATTGAGGCTCCTGAGGAAGACAGAAGTTTCTGTCGAAAGCTTGAGAATTAAAGATAATTTCAAAATGAATTCCGTTCAAATCATTGATTTAACATCAAACTCTAACCCATTTCCATGTTTTGAAGGTTAAACAGAGTATGATAGAGAATTTTCGATTTCGTATATTTTACCAATTGGGACAAGGTTAGACACACGTTTCCGAGAGTCCAATCTTTGAGCTGGATGATTTGAAAGTTGAATCTCAGTTCTCGGAATCTGATGATTGACGATCGACGATCGACGGAAATCACATACAAAACTCAAAAACACATGAGTGTTTAATCCTACAAATGCCATTTGGTGTTTTTTTTTTCTTGAGAGTGGTTCCGGAAATTCAAGTCTCGGAAAATTTAGAGTTTTCGGATTTCTATTCAAGTGTTTTTATATTCTTAGATGTTTGGATGGATTGTCGTTGGGAGAATTTAAGAAGGAAAGTTTTGCCTGCCTCCGTATTTTTCAAAGGAGTTATTTCGTTTCCTCCTTTGACAAAAATATCATTTCCAGCTCAAACTATTCATACGGAGGGAAAGTAAAGGTGGAAATTGAGAATTTTTCAGAGCTGAATGCGCATTACTCTTTTCATCTCACTTTTCACCCCGTACTTTTGTCCTTTTGTCCTTTTATACTTAATACATTTTATAATTTAGGTCAACGTCCCAGTTACATTGTAACGTGTATAGGCGTTTGGGAAAATACTCAAATTCAACACGTTGAGATCCCTCTTTTTCGTTTTACGTTTTCAAAGGGAATAATCTGGAGTTGTCATTTTTTGTCCAGACTTGTTCCAGACACATTTCTCTCGCGACGCTCTTGATATTTATATTTATACTGATGTTAATATTGCTCCAGATTTGTTTATTGAGTTATACATAGGACCTATAGTTTTTCATTACGCGTCTGACAACTTGTCAGTGACAAGAGAAAGTTGACTCATTTTCCTTCCCACTTTCTGTAAGCGCTTGACCGTGTGTTTGACATTTGCCCCGCTAATCAAATGAGACGAAAAGGAGACTATTTAAATATTTGACATTTTTTTTATTGATTGATTACAGGGAATGATTTACCTGCATGACAGTGAGATAATTTCACATGGAAACTTGAAATCTTCAAATTGCCTCGTAGATTCCAGATGGGTCTTACAAATTGCGGATTTTGGCCTCCACGAATTTAAAGGTATAAAACATGAGTATTGAATGAAAGTGTGTGTGAAGTTTGAGGAGTAGGTGAAACAAAATGTGTGAGACTGACAAATGTTTTTTATAAATATTATATATGCATATAGCTGGACAAGAACTTCGTGGGGACATTGAAAGAGAGCACCAAAAACTACTATGGAGGGCCCCAGAACTTTTAAGGGCAGGTCATAATGCTCCATTGAGGGGAACTCAAAAAGGGGATGTCTACAGCTTTGGAATCGTTTTACTGGAAATGATAGGAAGACATGGACCGTGGGGGAAAACACAGTTGTCCACCACTGGTAAATTCCTCTTTTTTTTTTGAAGCACACATTACATATTTTTCTTTTTTTTTTAGGTTTTTCAAGGAGTTTTTTGGAACATTTTGATACGATATAATTGTGGAATTTTGTATTTTGTAGAGATTCTTGAGAGAGTGGCCAACCCAGATTTAAATGATGGTCAATACATCCGACCTGCAACATTACATTTGGACTGTGGTGAAACGATTTTGAAATGTCTGTCAGCTTGTTGGGAGGAAGAACCCGAATCACGTCCAGACTTTCGTTTCATTCGAGTTCGTCTGAAGGAAATGCAAGCTGGATTGTGAGTATTTTTTTTTCAAACAAATACATACAGATATACTTAAGTATGTACATATTTCAATCAGGAAATATTCACACATGAAGTTAGAAAGAATATGAAACATATTCTTGTGATTGCAGGAAACCGAATATATTTGATAATATGCTGTCCATTATGGAAAAATACGCATGTAATCTGGAAGACTTGGTCCAAGAAAGAACAAATCAATTGATGGAAGAGAAAAAGAAAACGGATGCCCTCCTTCATCGAATGCTTCCCAAGTACATAATTTCACACACATTAACTCCATATTAACTTACATTAAAACACTCATTCTGTAAAAAATAATAAACAAACAGGAATGTGTGGGATAGTAAATAAAAAATTGCAATTTTTCTTTAGGTCCGTTGCGGAGAGTTTGAAACGTGGTGACCCGGTGGAGGCTGAAATCTTTGACTCGGTCACCATTTATTTCAGTGATATTGTGGGTTTCACTGCTCTTTCCGCTGTTAGCACTCCCATGCAGGTTAAAAAAGTCTCACATTTTGTTTACATTGATATATTTTTATCAGTTGTTGGTCCACGTTACGATTTAATGTGTTCAATTTTCAATTTCCTGGATCTATTCATTATTCTGATTCTGATAGGTTGTAGAATTACTCAATGATCTTTATACTTGCTTCGACTCGATCATTTCCAATTACGACGTGTACAAAGTTGAAACGATTGGAGATGGCTATATGTGTGTAAGTGCTTACTCTATGTATCTGTACTTACTACAATTTCCCTCCTACCTACATAATTTAGTTACAAATCTTCTTAGAGTTTCAAAAAAAAAAAACGAATGATTTAAAATGTGTACGTACATACAAAAAAAAGGTGAGTGGGCTGCCGCTGAGATCTGATGGCCATGCTGGAGAGGTTGCATCCATGGCTTTACATCTTTTAGATCGTATACAAAATTTTGAGATTCGTCATCGACCCAATGAAAGACTTCATCTCCGGATTGGAATCCATTCCGGTCGGTTGAAACCAATATCCCATTTATTTTATCACAGTATAATTAATATGCATAGTATTTAACTACCAGGAAATTCACTGTGGAACTTTGGTTTTTTATATTTTTAAAAATACATAGGTCCGGTTGTTGCTGGAGTTGTTGGGCTCAAGGTTCATTTTTTTTTTTTACGGAAACTTGTCATTCTTATTGAGAGTTTGAGTTTTGCATTTGTACATATGTATTTTTACGAATCAATGTATTAATGTAATGTACTGTCATTGAATTTATTTAATGTTGAATTTTGTGTCCAGATGCCTCGATACTGTTTATTTGGGGACACGGTGAACACGGCGAGTCGAATGGAGTCGTCTGGAGATGCTTTACGAATTCACATTTCCGATGTGACCAAAGAATTATTAGAGATTCTCGGGGGTTATCAATTTACTGAACGTGGAATCATTCCAATTAAGGTATTTAACTAATCATAATGGCTACATATATATTTTGAAAGGAATAATATTAGTGGAGTAGTTAATAGTTAATATTACAAAATGGATTGTTGAAATTGTTTAGGGTAAAGGAGAAATGTTGACTTATTGGTTGACGGGAGAGGATACGAAGAATACGACTAGACATTTTAATTTCCCTCCCAATCCACAAAACTATCAGCACTTGAATGATTTAGGACATCCTGTGACCAATAACAATAATATAGCCAATACAGGTAAACAATTGAACACATACCTATCCATTTACATTAAATATCATATCATACAAAATTGAGGACATGTTTTATTGTAAAACGGAACTTGTGGTTTGGCCTTTGGGTGAATTGAATATATAGATAAAGGAATCATCAGTCTATCACCGAATTTGAGCCCGAAACTGGGTTGCTGTACTGTGGAAAGTAAAGAAAATAATATTAATGTACTGGAGAATGTGAATCCTCACGCGTATAAACCCACGACTTGGTTACTTGCCGACTGCAACAATCATACGAAATTGGTAAAAACAGAAGAATCTCAATTATTTTTACAATAAATATATTTCAATCTTCATTCAATCGAGTAAAATTTCAGTATTTCAGTATTTCGATCTCCATGTCCTACATGTCTAATTTGGTTGTGTTTTCACTTTCTTTCTTTTTGAAGTGTGAGACGAGCAAAACAGGGCGGTATGTGAGCTGTTCCAACATTTTACAGGAATGTAAAGCGAGTATTCTGAAGGAGTTGAAAAGGAATGGGAGTCAATGTGCTACGACGGTGGCTCATGGTGCGAATCGCTTTCGCTCTGCCCCCATCATCACTTTTATAGAATCTGCTAGTTCCGGTGGCAATTCCATCAATTCCAGTCCACATTTTCTTCTGGACGAACCCCGTTTCGTATAAAGTATTATTAAAAAAAAAAAAAAACACATTCATATGTACACGGAAATTCCTTCTCCTGGAGGGAATCTTTTGCAGAAATATATTTAACAATAATAAATTACATAAATATAAAAACTGATTACTAATTTAAACTACGGATAAATTAACTGATTACTGAGTACTTGAATACACACGAAATGAAAAGAGTGACCTGTAAACTGTCTTAGTCTTTGTATAATATATGATATTCTTTATTTCTCTTATCGTATATATGATATAAAATAAATATATACGTATATATATATTAATCTTAGCATGTACAATATATGTAAGACATGTACCCATGTAAAATGTATCTAAATATATAGTGAATGTAGGTAATTTTGACGGAACCTTTCATATTGGAATTTGAAATCATTCTTAAACTATATATGTATTACGTTTTGGTATTTTTTTTAAAAAATTTGTATTTGTATCTATTCATTTCCATGTCGTACAAATTATCAAAGTATTATTATTATATTCTATGTACTATAAAATAAATTACAAAATATGAAAACTGTGAATGTTTCATGCTGCGAAGAAACTATTAACTCTTTTCAAGCTGAATTACAAAAAATTGTGATGTTATACAAGTACTTGATTTTAATATTATAAATAATGTTGTTCTGTATAATGTTGCACTTTCAAACCATTGTGAACTGTGAATTTCATCAGTTGACTGTTGTTCATTGTGAAGTACATTACATGATTAAATATTATGCCACTCGGTACTTTTTGTCTCATGATTACAAATGCAAATGCGGGCTCATGAAAATTATCAAGTCGCTCTCTATCAACTTTACCAAAACATTATATTGTAAAATATCTTTTGAGAAAAACATTTAAAAAAAAAGTACACTGCCGATTAAACAGTGGTACATTTTCGGACTATTTCTGTACTACTAAATACTGCATATATGCTCTTAAATTATGTTTGTAAACACAACAATGTTGTGACAACATCAAAGTAGTTACTATTTAATGACTTTTGTTATTTCGTTTGTATTTGTCGTGAGTCAATTAAGTGTATTTCTACTGTGTATAATACTTAATGGATAAAATGTATATATACATATTTGAATATTTGTTATAATTTATGTGTGTATTCACTCGTTAAAAAATCGCAAGGTTGTTGAAATCACATTTAACAAAATTACGAAATGGTTTGAATAAAAGTATTTAATGAGCTTTGCTCGAACAAACCAAAAGAGATTAAATGTACAACAACTAAATATGTGTACAAATGTAGTTCAATATCACTAGCTCTGGCTAATTGTTCGGTAAAGACTTCGTTCAGACGGCAGACCACGCCTGCGTTTGTTCAGTGCATATGGAGTTGTGAACAGAAGAGCGGGTCGAATACGACTTTTCACTTTTTTGCATATTAATTTTTATGCAAACAGTTAGAATTTTGTAAAAAAATTGCAAATATTTTTAATTAATTTACAAAGTTTAGTTGAATTCAAACCAAATATATGACGATTTCTTTCTTGTGATTTTTTGAATTACAAAATCATCGAGAAACGCCAAATTGGCCAAAAGGATAACTCGAATATCTCGACTTCTAGATAGTCGTATTCGACCCGTTCTTCTATGGAGAACTTCATATTTGTGAATTATGTTGTATTAACATTTAAATTTTTTAAACGTTACTTTAATTAAAGTGAAGAGACTTTCATTTTTTGATTTTGTCCCCGTCGGAAGCAATTAAAAAATCGGAATATCCTTTTAATTTTCTTGGCGAGTAGTCGATCTTTCTCTGTGGGTTGAACGAATAAAAGTGTGAACCATCCAATGAGAATCACCACAAAGATCCACCATGCATTCACATAATAAGGATACGGATCCTTTGCCGAATAGCCGGAAGTGACAATGGCATCAAAAACAGCAGTGAAAATGAGTCCACCGCAGACTCCTGCCAAAGACCAAGCAGTAAGAATTATTCCATGGCAAGCCCCAATATTCTGTGGTCCAAAACGATCTGTACATAGAGTGAAGAATTTAAAAGAGTCCCCAAAAGAAAATTAGTCCAATTAGTTTGGTAAAACATTGTATGTAAATTGTAATTAATGAAATGATCTCAATGAAATCAAAATTCAAAGATTGTATATGATGAATTGAACCTGTGAGAAAAGCTGGAATCACACCGAAACCCGCACCATAACAACCTAGGGCAAAGAATATACTCTATAGAAGAAAACTAATGGCTAGAGAGTAGATGTTGGCTCAAAACCTCATTGAGGGAATAGGAATAGATATATAGGAATAGATATCTACTCTCAAAACCTCAATATATTCCCTACTAACCTGTTAAAATGAACATGCTCATCAGAAAAGCCCAATAAATCTCATGGCTTATAATCGTCGAAAATGCTGCCACGATGATGAGTTGTAATGTCAACATGATAATATAACAACTTTTCCGGCCCACATAATCTGACACAATGGAGAAGGCTAAACGTCCAGACAAATTGAATCCACCATTGATCGAAACCTGATCGAAATATGAAATTAAAACATGTTAAATATTTACCCAAGTATGTAAATATAAGAAATGACAAGGAAACAAACTGGAAAAATGTAAATGTTGAACTTGTACTAGTTCTCTGGGCTAATATATAAAAATATTGAGGAAGCAGATAAGAAAACCCGTCGACTACTATGTATCTAGAATGTGATTAGTTTTAAGTAATTTAGTAAAAAATCTATTGATGTCCGTCTCTGAAAACTAGTGCTTTTGTACTAAATGACCTGACATTTTATGAATAAATAATAAACAAACAAACAAACAAACCACAGTGGAAGCTTCTTCGGCAGTCCGGCCGAAAATATCCGTGACCATATTCGACAATCTGGAGATGACGACAAGACCAAAAATGGCATTGGCCAGGAACATGACATACATGAGACGGAAGTCTTTAGAAGTCAAACACTCGATTAAACTCAATTCCTTATCCGTCGTCTTGATGGTGACGATAATGTCTTCTTTGGATTCTTTGGATTTGTCACTCTCTTTAGTATTTCTATTTACTTCACTCACTGGATGCACACTGTAATTTGGTGGTGGCGTTCGTAGCACGAGGGCAGAGAGACTCATCAATACGAAATAAAACGAGCCCAAAATGACGAAAGTTAATGATAATTCCACAGTTTTAATTAGTGGGATGATTAATTTCCCAATGGCAATGGAGCCAGCCCCAAATCCACAAACGGCAAAACCCGAGGCGAGTCCTCGCTTGTCCGGGAACCTATATTGTAGAAAACCCATTGTCATCGCATTGTATCATTCTCCTTAGCTTATATGTTGATGTATTTTTCCCATTTGTATATGACTTGGTTTATTGAATACTGGTTAACATTTTAAATTATCATATTATGGTGGTCGTCTTTTAAAAGTGGTTCATTATGTACTGAATGACTTATCACTAAAATCTTGAAAAAACGAACCACTTCTGAAGGCAGCTCACAGGGCAAATATAGCTAAGGCCTAGTCCAAACCCACCAATTACCTGCAATAAATTATTCAACATTAATTTCTTCAGTCTCATCACTTTACAGCCTTTAACGGTTCAATGAAATGATTTTAGGGGGAATATAAAGCGTAAATTTACTCCATATCCAAGGAAAACAAGCCACATTTGTTGAAGATAGAGAGCCAAGGCGGTCAAGAGATTCCCAATAAAAAATAGACTGCTGCCCAAAAGGGCTGAGATCCGAGGTCCACGTCTCTCAAGCCACGGGCCTAAGTAATTACAAACAACACAAACAGTTTTCCTTTGAACTTGGACCTGTGTTTTGATCTTTTGACCTTTTGATTGTATTCTGCATCAGTGCAGATGTGTTTAGTGAGTATTCACATTCATGTATTTACCCATTGTCGCTGCGGATATCCCGAAACATCCGACAGCAATATAGAATGTGATTGGAGCTGTATTCGTATTTTCTCCATATATTAGATTATCTATTGGTTTGTTGAATACGCTCCAGGCGTACAGTGAACCACAGCAGAATTGAATGATGACAGCAGCCGGCATGGAGTACCAACGATTGAATGGAATCTTTGACAAAATATATTTGTCCCCATTTAGTTCCTCCTCACTCTTTGCAATCGGTTCCACTCTAACATAAAATCACAAATAAAATCCAAAATTCAATGCTCATATTCCCAATTATTCCAATATTTCAAACAATCCCTGTAGACTTTGGATTGTGTACAATTTAATCTCACATTCAACTCAAATATCAGATATGTAAAGAAATTCACCTGTAATGTCGCTGGATAAGCCGAGAGAAAAAATTTGAGGAATTTTGATTAGTGGACACTTTTTTGTCTCCCGTTTCATCGCCAGAGACTGCCCAAATAAATTAAAAACATTAATGAATTCACAATTTGATTATAATTTCGCCAAATAAAACAGTACAATTAATTCTGCATTATTACCATCGACTCTCCCACCCGCCCTCGCCATGATTGCAAAATTGTAATTAACTGATTAACTGATTAATATCGTACACTAGTTAAACTGTTCAACTGTTGCAATCCGCAATTTTGCAAGCAGGATTTATCCGAATCCTTGTGGATATTGAAAAATTTGAAAGGGCACTTCATTTATTTTTTAATGGAGCACACAGATACGATTTAATCTCAATGAAAATCAAAAAAAAAGGTTCCTTGACAAATGTGGGGAAATTGTTATTAGAAAAAAAGAATAAATAACACAATAGAGCACGGAATGGCTAATGTTAATGATACGACAAGAATCTTGAGATATCAGCAAAGAAATGAATGCTGTGTGTGTCAACTGTGAAGACAAAAGGTAGACGAATGTACCTACAATGCATTATAGAAGGACAAATGATTCAGGATTTGAGATTGTATATCTCCGCATCCACAATTCCACACGCGATGAGGATACACTCTTTTACACTTTACACATGGCACACATTTATTACATATTATTATTCTTGATTTGGATTTCGATCATGATTTTTCAGAAGCTTTCAGTACTCTGCCGCTCTCTTTGACCATGAATAATATCCTCCAACAGCCGTAGTAGTAGTTGTAGTACACTCGTATGCCTATTCCCTATATGCTTGAAGTCATTGAAAATTGAAACGTTCTCGTTCACAACAAAGGCTGTATACTGTATACCTATGGAATATCTGTGCTAATGCAGTTCCAATAATACAACATTGAAATCTTAACTAGGATTCCTAGTAAGTATATACAGCTACTGATAATACTTTCCGACTAGAGTGTGTGTACTATATCTATGTAGTATGTGTGATGTGATTCTATTCAAATATTTATGTTAACGATTTCAAATTATTCATTCGCACACACACATTTACAATTCACACACATAGCCGCTTATTTCATATATTTATTACAGCTATATAATATACTGAAATGAAATGCTGCGATGAGTGAAGTCACAAAGGTTCAAATTGAACAAATTCCTGGGGTTTGTCGTTTGGTCCTCTAATTATCATTTCAAAAGAATGTTTTGCAATTTGACTGACGATTGTGTATCTGTGAATTTATGACAAGAGTAATGTGATAGAAAGGCCTTGCTTCCATAGACTTCTTGTTAAATAATAATAATTATTATTGTCAAAAGGCCCACATACAAAGTTTCCATGAACTCTCCTTCTCATTTCCCTGTTTTTCCTCGTAGACAACAGGAGGATTTCTGATCTACATACGAGATATCCATGCAAATTGGTACAATGACTTGTGTGCAATGCAAACGGAAACTTAATGTATGGGATTTTGTTCGTCCTTGTATTTTTTGTTGGTTATATAGTTAAATATGAATTCGGATCTGTGTGCAGTGTCTAATGACTAATGACTATAACGACGAACTGTACACTTTTTATTTATTTATCACTCCACTGATTTATGTGCATTTAGATGATGGATGTGGGAATTGGGAATATACGATAGCACAGGACAAATGTCTACAGATATCCACTTTTTGTCTCCTCCATCTCCATACAAAATTTGAGACTATGGAAAGTTTGAATTTGTATTGTAACACTTTTTTTTTGTTTGTGTCTCTTCCCCCGATTCACCCGGTAAAAATAGTTGGCTTCGCCTTTGGCTGCGGACTAACTCATAATAATAAATGGTAATTGACAAAGAGAATAAAAAATAGATTCATGAGAAACTTTCTCGGATTAAGTTTTATAGAAAAGTTGTGTGACCTCTTCAAAGGAAATCCACTATGTATTTTCTATTCACAATTGTCACTTTGTTTTCCATGTTCCCGATATTCATCGTCAGAAGCAGACGGAGTGAGAGAGAGAGAGACAGAAAGAGAGAGTTGTGCACGAGGAACGCGAATGAATTATAATTTTAGAGTCTCTGTCTGTCGACTGTCTATACATACATACTTACTATTACTTACGCTACACATGGAAAATTGAGAAAGGTTCCGGGAACATTAAAAGAGATAAAGAAAGAGCGAATGAACTATTAGCTCTGAAAGTTGGTTTGCACGCAGCTCATACGAACTACCCATTCTCCACCTTTTCAAAAAACTCGAGGCCTGCAAGGGTCTAGTCTCAAGGGTTCTCTTTCTCCCTCGCTCAACTCCAATATTTGGGTTTTGTTGTTGTTTGTTTCTGTACATTCTAGA